>JACERR010000062.1:0-178018 GCA_016760335.1 Gastrodia elata | reverse complement strand
ATTTCAGCCATAACTAAGCAGTTTTTAAGAAATTCTTAACATTTTGCAATTTTAGGAGCTGAGCGCGCTCAATCGCGCTGGAGCACTATTCGCGCGATAGCGCTTTTAAAGTGGCAGCATGGTCTGGCTTTTTGCGCGGTAGCGCTTTTCACTCGGCAGCGCGCGCTAGCGCTTTTTGCGCGGCAGCTCGCGGCTAAAACAAGTTCACATTTCATTTAATTCAATCTCACTAGGGTCCAAGGGACCTTAAAATACAAAAACTGTGAAATATTAGCCATTTCAGCCAAAACTGTACAGTTTTTAAGAAATTATAGGCATTTTGCAATTTCAGGCGCTGTAGTTCGCTGAATCGCGCTGGAGCGCTTTTCGAGTGGCAACACGCGGGTCCACTTTTTATGCAGCAGTGCGCGATATCACTTTTCGCGTGGTAACGCGCGGCTAAAATAAGTTAACATTTGATATAATTCAGTCCCACTAGGGTCGAAAGGATCTTAAAATACAAAAACCGTGAAAATTTGGCAATTTCAGCCAAAACTGAGCAGTTTTTAAGAAATTCTAGGCATTTTGCAATTTCAGGCGCTACAGCGCGCGTGAGCGCTTTTTGCGCGACAATATGCGACTAAAATGGGTTCACATTTGATAGAATTCAGTCCCACTTGGGTCCTAGGGACTTTAAAATATAGAACTGCGAAGTTTTGGCCATTTCAGTCAAAATTGGGCAGTTTTTAAGAAATTGTAGGCATTTTGCAATTTCAGGCGCGATAGCGCTTTTTGCGATGTTGTTCTCGGTAGCACTTTTTACACGAGAGCGTGCGTTATCGCTTTTCGCGCTCTAGCGTGCGGCTAAAATAGGTTCACATTTGATATAATTCTGTCATACAGGGGTTCTAGGACCTTAAAATACAAAAACTGTAAAATTTTGGCCATTTTAGTCAAAACTAGGAAGTTTTTAAGAAATTCTAGGCATTTGGCAATTTCAGGCGCTGCAGCGTGCCGAATCGTGTTGCAGTGCTTTTCGCGCAGCAGCACACCACTAAAATAGGTTCACATTTGATATAATTCTGTCCCACTGGGGTCCTAGGGACCTTAAGATTCTAAAACTGTGAAAATTTGGCAATTCAGCCAAAACTAAGCAGTTTTTAATAAATTATTGGCATTTTGCAATTTTGGGCGCTGCAGCGCGCTAAATTGCGTTGGAGCACTTTTTGCGCGATAGCGCACGATAGCAGTCTTCGTGCTGCAGCGCGCGATAGCGCTTTTCGCGCGGCAGCTTGCTGCTAAAACACGTTGACATTTGATATAATTCAGTCCCACTAGGGTCCAAAGGACTTTAAAATACTAAAACTATAAATTTTGGCCATTCAAGCGAAAACTGAAGTTTTTAAAAAATACTAGGCATTTTGCAATTTCAGGCACTGTAGCGCGCTGAATTACGCCGGAGCGATTTTTGCGCGGTAGCGATTCTCGCGCTGCAGTTCTCGGTAGCGCTTTTCGCGTGGCAGCGCATGACTAAAATAAGTTCATATTTGATACAATTATGTCCCACAAGGGTCCTAGAGAACTTAAAATACCAAAACCGTGTAGCTTTAGCCAATTCAGCCAAAACTAAATAGTTTTTAAGAAATTATTCGCATTTTGCAATTTCGGGCGCTGCAGTGCGCTGAATTGCACTGGAGCAGTTTTCACGGGGCAGCGCGCGATAGCACTTTTTGTGCTGAATCCCGCGCTGGAGCACTTTTCGCACTACAGCGCACTGAATTCCGCGCGCGGTAGCGCTTTTCGCGTGGCAGCGCGTAGTAGATCTTTTCGTGCGGTAGCGCGCGGGTAAAATAGATTCACATTTTATATAATTCACTCTCACTAGGTTCCAAGGGACCTTAAATACAAAAAACCAGGAAATTTTGGCCATTTCAGCCAAAATTGGGCGGTTTTTAAGAAATTCTAGGCATTTTGCAATTTCAGGCGCTGCAACGCGCTGAAACGCGCTGGAGCGCTTTTTGCCCGGTGGCACGCGGCTAAAATAGGTATACATTTAATATAATTCAGTCCCACTAGGGTTCAGGGGATCCTAAAATACAAAATCCGTGAAATTTTAGCCATTCAAGCCAAAACTGGGCAGTTTTTAAGAAATTTTATTCATTTTGCAATTTCAGACGCTAAAACGCGCTGAATCGCACTAGAGCGCTTTTCGCGCGGCGGCGTGCGGTAGCGATTTTCGCGCAGCAGCGCGTGGCTAAAATAGGTTCACATTTGATATAATTCAGTCCCGCTATGGTCTAAGGGACCTCAAAATAGAAAATCGTGAAATTTTGGCCATTTTAGCCAAAACTGGGCAGTTTTTAAGAAATACTAAGCGTTTTGTAATTTCAGGCGATACTGCGCACTGAATTGTACTAGAGCGCCATTCGCACGGTAGATCTTTTCCCGTAGTAGTGCACAGCTAAAATAGTTTCACAATTGATATAATTCGTTCCCGCTAAGGTCCAAGGGACCTTAAAATACAACAATAGGGAAATTTTAGCCATTTCAGTCAAAACTGGGCAGTTTTTAAAAAATTCTAAGTAATTTGCAATTTCAAGAGCTGCAGCGCGTTGAATAGCGCTGAAGCGCTTTTCGTGCGGTAGCGCGCGGTAGATCTTTTCGCGCGGCAGTATGCGGTAGCGCTTTTCACACTACAGCGCGCGGCTAAAATAGGTTCACATTTGATATAATTCACTCCCGCTAGGGTCCAAGGGACCTTAAAATACAAAAACCGGGAAATTTTGGCCATTTCAGCCAAAACTGGTCGATTTTTAAGAAATTCTAGGAATTTTGCAATTTTAGGCGCTGCAGCGCGCTGAAGCGCGCTGGAGCGCTTTTCGCGCGGTAGCAACTTTCGCGTGGAAGTGCGCGGTAGCACTTTTCACGCTGTAGTTCTCGGGAGCGCTTTCCGCGCGAGAGCGCGCGTTATCACTTTTTGCGCTCTAATGCGCGGCTAAAATAAGTTCACATTTGATATAATTCTATCATACTAGGGTTCTAGGAACCTTAAAATACTAAAACCGTGAAATTTTGGCTATTTCAGTCAAAACTGGGTAGTTTTTAAGAAATTCTAGGTATTTGGCAATTTCAGGCACTGCAGCGCACCGAATCGCGTTGGAGCGCTTTTCACGCGGGAGCGCTTTTCGCGCAGCAGCGCACTGCTAAAAAAGGTTCACATTTGATATAATTTTGTCCCACTGGGGTCCTAGGGACCTTAAAATTATAAAATCGTGAAAATTTGGTCATTCAGCCAAAACTAAGAACTTTTTAAGAAATTCTTAGCATTTTGCAATTTTGGGCACTACAGCACGCTGAATCACGCTGGAGCACTTTTCGTGCTGCAGCACGCGATAGTGTTGTTCGCGTGGCACCTCGCTGCTAAAATAGGTTCAAATTTGATATAATTCAATCCCATTATGGTTGAAGGGACCTTAAAATACAAAAACCATTAAATTTTGGCTATTTCACTCAAAACTGGGTAGTTTTTAAGAAATTCTAATTATTTTCCAATTTCATGCGCTGCAGTGCGCTGAATCGCGCTAGAGCGCTTTTCGAGTGGCAGCGCGTTCGCGCTGCAGTGCGCGGTAGCGCTTTTCACAAGCGTCGCGCAGCTAATATAGGTTCACATTTGATATAATATAGTCCCACTAGGGTCCAAGGGATCTTAAAATACCAAAATCGTGAAATTTTAGCCATTCAAGTCAAAATTGGATAGTTTTTAAGAAATTCTTGGCATTTTGCAAGTTCAAGCGCTGCAGCACGCTGAATCGCGCTGAGCACTTTTCGCGTGGCAGTACGCGGTAGCACTTTTCGCGCGGCAGTGCGCGGCTAAAATAAGTTCACATTTGATATAATTCAGTCCCACTAGGGACCCAAGGACCTTAAAATATCGAAACCGTGAAGTTTTGGCCATTTCAGCCAAAATTAAGCCATTTTTAAGAAATTATTAGCATTTTGCAATTTTGGGCTCTGTAGCGTACTAAATTGCATTGGAGCACTTTTCACGCAGCAGCGCGCGATAGCAGTTTTTGTGCTGCAGCGCGTGATAACGCTTTTTGCGCGGAAGCTCGCGGCTAAAATAGGTTCACATTTGATATAATTCAGTCCCACTAGGGTCCAAGGGACCTTAAATATAAAAATCGTGAAATTTTGGCTGTTTCAGCCAAAACTGGGCAGTTTTTAAGAAATTCTAGGCATTTTCCAATTTCAGGCGCTGTAGTGCGTTGAATCGCGCAGGAGCACTTTTCGAGCGGCAGCGCGTGGGAGTGCTTTTCGAGCGGCAGCGCGTGGGAGCGCTATAACGCGCGGTAGCAGTTTTCGCGCACGGCGCGTGGCTAATATAGGTTCACATTTGATATAATTCAGTCCCGCTATGGTTCAAGGGACCTTAAAATATAAAATCTGCCAAAATCGCGTTGGAGCGCTTTTAAGCAGTGGCGCGTGATAGCGGTTTTCGCACTGCAGGGCGCGACTAAAATAGTTCACATTTGATATAATTCTGTCCCGCTAGGTCCAAGGGACCTTAAAATACAAAAACTATGAAATTTTCGCCATTTCAGCCAAAACTAGGCAGTTTTTAAGAAATTCTAGGTATTTTGCAATTTCAGGCGCTGCAGCTAGCTGTAACGCGCTGGAGCGCTTTTCGCACGGCAGCGCGCGGGAGCAGTTTATGCGCGGCAGCGCTTTACGCGCAGTGTGCGCGGCTAAAATAGGTAGACATTTAACATAATTTAGTCCCACTATGGTCGAAGGGACCTTAAAATGCCAAAATCGTGAAATTTTACCCATTCAAGCCAAAACATGGCAGTTTTTAAGAAATACTAGGCATTTTGCAATTTTAGGCGCTGCAGCGCGCTAGAGCGCTTTTTGCGCAGCAGCGGGCGACTAAAATGGGTTCATATTTGATATAATTCGGTCCCGCTAGGGTCCAAGGGACCTTAAAATACAAAATCTGTGAAATTTTTGCTATTTCAATCAAAATTGGGCAATTTTTAATAAATTCTAGGCATTTTGTAAGTCAGATGCTGCAGCGCGCTGAATCGCGCTGGAGCGCTATTTACGTGGCAGCGCTATTTGCGCGGTAGCGCACGGGAGCGCTTTTCGTGCGGGAGCGCTTTTCGAGCGGAACCACTTTTCGCGCAACAGCGCACTTTAGATCTTTTCGCGCAGCAGCGCGCGGTAGCGCTTTTCGCGCTGCAGGACGCGGCTAAAAAGGTTCACAATTGATATAATTCACTCCCGCTAGGGTCCAAGGGATCTTAAAATACAAAAACCGTGAAAGTTTGGTCATTTCAGCCAAAACTGAGTAGTTTTTAAGAAATTCTAGGCATTTTGCAATTTTAGGCGCTGGAGCGCTTTTTGCACGGCAGCGCGCGGTAGCGCTTTTTCGCCCGGCGGCGTGCGGCTAAAATAGGTATACATTTAATATAATTCAGTGTCACTAGAGTCCAAGAGACCTTAAAATAGCAAAACTGTGAAATTTTAGCCATTCAAGCCAAAACTGGGTAGTTTATTTGAAATTCTAGGCATTTTGCAATTTTAGACGCTACAGCTCGCTGAATCGCGCTGGAGCTATTTTCGCGCGGTGACGCGCGGTAGTGCTTTTCGCGCAGTAGCGCGTGGCTAAAATAGGTTCACATTTGATATAATCAGTCCCGCTAGGGTCCAAGGGACCTTAAAATACAAAAACAGTGAAATTTTGGCCATTTCAGCCAAAACTGAGCAGTTTTTAAGGAATTCTAGGTATTTTGCAATGTCAGGCGCTGCAGCACGCTGAATTGCGCTGGAGCGCCATTTGCGCGGTAGTGCACGGTAGGTCTTTTCGCGCGGCAGTACGCGGTAGTGCTTTTCGCGCTACAGCGCGGCGAAAAAAGGTTCACATTTAATATAATTCACTCCCGCTAGAGTTCAAGGGACCTTAAAATACAAAAACTGTGATATTTTGGCCATTTCAGCTAAAGCTGCGCAGTTTTAAGAAATTCTAGGCATTTTGCAATTTTAGGCGCTGCAGCGCGCTGAAACGCGCTGGAGCGCTTGTTGCATGGCAGCGCGCGGTAGCGCTTTTCACCCAGTGGCGCGCGGTTAAAATAGGTAGACATTTTATATAATTCAGTCCCACTAGAGTCCAAGGGACCTTAAAATATCAAAACCATGATATTTTCGTCATTCAAGCCTAAACAGGGCAGTTTTTAAAAAATCTAGGCATTTTGCAATTTCAGGTGGTCTAGCGCGCTAAATCGCGCTGGAGCTCTTTTCGTGTGGCGGTGCGTGGTAGCACTTTTTGTGCAGCAGCGCGCAGCTAAAATAGGTTCATATTTGATATGATTCAGTACCGCTAGGGTCCAAGGGACCTTAAAATACAAAAACTGTGAAATTTTCGCCATTTCAACCAAAACTGGGCAGTTTTTAAGAAATTATAGGCATTTAGGAATTTCAGGCGCTACAGCACGCTGAAATGCGCTGGAGCACTTTTCGCATGGTAGCGCACGGTAGCACTTTTTGCGTGGCGTGCGCGGCTAAAATAGGTAGACATTTAACATAATTTAGTCCCAATAGGGTCCAAGGGACGTTAAAATACCAAAACTGTGAAATTTTAGCCATTCAAGCCAAAACTGGGCATTTTTTAAGAAATTCTATGCATTTTGCAATTTCAGGCACTGCAGCACGCTGAATCGCGCTAGAGCGCTTTTCACGCGACGACGCGCGATAGCACGTTTCCCGCAGCAGCGTGCGGCTAAAATGGGTTCACATTTGATATAATTCAGTCCCGCTATGGTCCAAGGGACCTTAGAATACAAAAACTGTGAAATTTTCGCCATTTCAGCCAAAACTGGGCAGTTTTTAAAAAATTCTATGCATTTTGCAATGTTAGGCGCTGCAACGCGCTGAATCGCGCTGGAGCGCTATTCGTGCAGGAGCGCTTTTCGCGCGGCAACGCATAGTAGACCTTTTCACGCTACAGCGCACGGTAGAGCTTTTCGCGCTATAGTGCGCGGGTAAAAAAGGTTCACATTTGATATAATTCACTCCCGCTTAGGTCCAAGGGACCTTAAAATAGAAAAAACTGTGAAACTTTGGCCATTTCAGCCAAAACTGAAAAGTTTTAAGAAATTCTAGACATTTTGCAATTTTAGGCGCTACAGCGCGCTGAAACGCGCTGGAGCGCTTTTGCACGGCAGCACGCGGTAGCGCTTTTCGCCCGGCGGCATGCGGCTAAAATAGGTAGACATTTAATATAATTCAGTCCCACAAGGGTCCAAGGGAACTTAAAGTACCAATACTGTGAAATTTTAGCCATTCAACCCAAAACTGGGCAGTTTTTAAGAAATTCTAGGCATTTTGCAATTTCAAGCGCTACAGCGCGCTGAATCTCATTGGAGCACTTTTCGTGCGGTAGTGCGCGATAGCACTTTTCTCGCTGCGGTGCGCGGTAGCACTTTTTGCGCGCTAGCGCGCAGCTAAAATAGGTTCACATTTGATATAATTTAGCCCCGCTAGGGTCCAAGGACCTTAAAATAGAAAAACCATGAAATTTTGGCCATTTCAGCCAAAACTAGGTAGTTTTTAAGAAATTCTAGGCATTTTACAATTTTAGGCGCTGCACCGCGCTGAAACGCACTGGAGCGCTTTTCTTACGACAGCGCGCGGTAGTACTTTTCATGCATCACGCGGCTAAAATAGGTAGACATTTAACATAATTTAGTCCCAGTAGGGTCCAAGGGACCTTAAAATATCAAAACCGTGAAATTTTAGTCATTCAAGCCAAAACAGGATAGTTTTTAAGAAATTCTAGGCATTCTGCAATTTCATGCGCTACAGCGCACTGAAACGCGCTGGAGCACTTTTTGTGCGGTACCGTGTGAGTAAAATAAGTTCACATTTGATATAATTCAGTCCAACTAGGGTCCAAGGGACCTTAAAATATCAAAATCGTGAAGTTTTTGACATTTTAGCCAAAACTGGGTAGTTTTTAAGAAATTCTAGGCATTTTGCAATTTCAGGCGCTGCAGCGCGCTGAATAGCGCTTGAGCGCTTTTCGCGCCGCTAAAATAGGTTTGCATTTGATATAATTCAATCCCATAGGGGTCCAAGAGACCTTAAATTATCATAATCGTGAAGTTTTGGTCATTTCAGCCAAAACTAAGCAGTTTTTAAGAAATTCTTAACATTTAGTAATTTCAGGCACTGCAGCGCGCTGAATCAAGCTGGAGCGTTTTCGCTCGATAGCACTTTTCGCACTGCAGCGCGCGAGAGCGCTTTTCGCATGGGAGCGTGCAGCTAAAATAGGTTCACATTTGATATAATTGAGTCCCATTAGGGTCCTAGGAACCTTAAAATACGAAAATTGTGAAGTTCTGGCCATTTCAGCCAGAATTGAGCAGTTCTTAAGAAATTCTAGACATTTTGTAATTTGATGCGTGGCAGCGCACAGTAGCGCTTTTCGGGCTGTAGTGCGCGGGAGCACTTTTCGCACGACAGCGCACGGCTAAAATGGTTCACATTTGATATAATTCAGTCCCACTTGGGTCCAAGGGACCTTAAAATACCAAAATCGTGAAATTTTGGCCATTTAAGCCAAAACTGGATATATTTTAAGAAATTCTAGGCATTTTTCAATTTCAAGCGCTGCAGCGCGCTGCAGCGCGCTGGAGCTCTTTTCGCGCGGCTGCGCGCTGCAGCGCGCGGGAGCGCTTTTCATGCTGCAGCACGCGGCAACGCTTTTAGGGTAGTAGCACGCGGCTAAAATTGGTTAACATTTGATATAATTCAGTCCCGCTAGGGTCCTAGGGACCCTAAAATACAAAAACCTTGAAATTTTGGCCATTTCAACCAAAATTGGGTAGCCTTTAAAAAATTATGGTATTTTGCAATTACAGGCGCTCTAGCGTGCTGAATCGCGATGGAGCGCTTTTCGCACTACAACGCGCGGTAGCGCTTTACACACTGCGGTGCACGACTAAAATAGGTTCACATTTGATATAATTCAGTCCCACTAGGGTCCAAGGGACCTTAAAGTACGAAAACAGTGAAATTTTGGCTATTCAAGCCAAAACAGGGTAGTTGTTAAGAAATTCTAGGCATTTTGCAATTTCAGGCGCTGCAGTGCGCGGGAGCGCTTTTCGCGCTGCAGCACGCGGTAGCGCTTTTCGGGCAGCAGCGCGCAGCTAAAAATGTTTACATTTGATATAATTCAGTCGCGCTAGGGTCCTAGGGACCTTAAAATAGAAAAACCTTGAAATTTTGGCCATTTCAGCCAAAGCTGGGTAGTTTTTTAAGAAATTATAGGGATTTTGCAATTTCAGGCGGTCTAGTGCGCTGATTCGCGATGGAGTGCTTTTCACACTACAGCGCGCGGTAGCGCCTTATGCGTTGTGGCGCACGGCTAAAATAGGTTCACATTTGATATAATTCAGTCCCACTAGGTTCCAAGGGATCTTAAAATACAAAAACCATGAAATTTTGGCTATTCAAGCCAAAACTGGGTAGTTTTTAAGAAATTCTAGGCATTTTGCAATTTCAGGCGCTGTAGCGCGCTAGACCACTTTTTGCGCAGCAGCGCTTTTCACGCAGCAGCGTGCGGCTAAAATAGGTTCACATTGGATATAATTCTATCAACTACGTCCTAAGAACCTTAAAATACGAAAATCGTGAAATTTTGGCCATTTCCGCCAAAACTGGGCAGTTTTTAAGAAATTCAAGGAATTTTGCAATTTTAGGCGCCGCAGTACGCTTTTCGCATTGCAGTACGCGGTAGCACCTTTCGCGGCAGCACACTTTTCGCGCGGTAAT
Source organism: Gastrodia elata (assembly GCA_016760335.1). Taxonomy (NCBI): domain Eukaryota; kingdom Viridiplantae; phylum Streptophyta; class Magnoliopsida; order Asparagales; family Orchidaceae; genus Gastrodia; species Gastrodia elata. The sequence continues at coordinate 168,208 of JACERR010000062.1, read as the reverse complement.
GCGCGGCTAAAATAAGTTCACATTTGATATAATTCAGTCTCACTAAGGTCCAAGGAACCTTAAAATAACAAAACTGTAAAGTTTTGGCCATTTCAGCCAAAACTAAGCAGTTTTCAAGAAATTATTGGTATTTTGCAATTTCAGGCGCTGCAACGCGTTGATCTGTACTGTAGCGCTTATCGCACAGCAGCGCGCAGTAACACTTTTCGCGCTATAGAGCGCAAGTAGCGCTTTTCGCGCAATATCCCGTAGCTAAATTAGGTTCACATTTGATATAATTTAGTCCCACTAGGGTCCAATGGACCTTAAAATACTAAAACCGTGAAATTTTGTCAATTTCAGTAAAAACTGGGTAGTTTTTAAGAAATTCTAAGCAATTTGCAATTTCAGGAGCTGCAGCGTGCTGGAGCGCTTTTCTCGCGGCATCGCTTTTCGCGTAGCAGTGCGCTTTAAAATAGGTTTACATTTAATATAATTGTGTCCACTAGGGCCCTAGGGACCTTAAAATATCAAAACGGGGATATTTTGGCCATTTCAGCCAAAACTGGGCAGTTTTTAAGAAATTCAAGACATTTTGCATTTTCAGGCACCGCAACGCACTGAATCGCGCTGGAGCGCTTTTCGAGCTGTAGTACGCGGTAGCGTCTTTCGCGCAGCAGCGTGCAGTAGCGCTTTTCGCACGGCTAGAATAATTTTACATTTGATATAATTCAGTCCCACTAGGGTCCAAGGGATCTTAAAATAGCAAAACCATGAAGTTTTGGCAATTTTAGTGAAAACTAAGCAATTTTTAAGAAATTCTTGGCATTTTGCAATTTTAGGCGCTGCAGCGCGCTGAATCGCGCTGGAGCACCTTTCGCACAGCAGAGTGCGGTAACACTTTTCACGCTATGGAGCGCAGTAGTGCTTTTCGCACGGCATCCCGCAGCTAAAATAGGTTCACATTTGATATAATTCAGTCCCACTAGGGTCCTAAGGACCTTAAAATACCAAAATTGTGAAATTTTGGTCATTTCAGCAAAAATTGGGCAGTTTTTAAGAAATTCTCAGCATTTTGCAATTTCAGGCGCTGCAGCGTGGCTAATCGCACTGGAGCGCTTTGGGCTCGACAGCGCGCGGTGGCTCTTTTCGCACGACAACGTGCGGCTAAAATAAGTTCACATTTGATATAATTCCGTTCCACTAGGGTCATAAGGACCTTAAAATACCAAAGCTGTGAAGTTTTAGCCATTTTAGCAAAACTAAGTACTTTTTAAGAAATTCTTGGTATTTTGCATATTTCAGGCGCTGCAGCGCGCTGAATCGCGCTGGAGCACCATTCGCACAGCAGCGCGCAGGAGCGCTTTTTTCACGACGGCGCGCGGCTAAAATAGGTTCACATTTGATATAATTCAGTCTCGCTATGGTACAAGGGACCTTAAAATACAAAAACTGTGAAATTTTGGTCATTTCAGTCAAAACTGGGCAGTTTTTAAGAAATTCTAGGCATTTTGCACTTTCAGGCGCTGTAGTGCGCTGAATCGCGTTGGAGCGCTTTTCGCGCGGTAGCGCTTTTTGTGCGGCTAAAATAAGTTCATATTTGATATAAATCTTACCCACTAGGGTCATAGGGATCTTAAAATACCAAAACCGTGAAGTTTTAACAATTTCAACCAAAACTAAGCATTTTTAACACAATATTGGCATTTTGCAATTTCAGGCGCTGCAGGGCGTGGAATCGCCCTGGAGCGCTTTTCGCGCGGCAACGCGCAGTAGCGCTTTTCATGCTACAGCGCACGTTAGCACTTTTCGAGTGGCAGCGTTTTTCGCGCAGCACCGCACGGCTAAAATATACTTACATTTGATATAAATGTGCCCCACTAGGGTCCTAGGGACCTTAAAATTCCAAAAGCGTGAAATTTTTGCCATTTTAGCCAAAACGGGGCAGTGTTTAAGAAATTATAAGCAATTTGCAATTTCAAGGGCTACAGCGCGCTAAATTGCGCTTGAGCGCTGTTCGCGCGGCGGTGCGCGGGAGCGCTTTTCGCACTGTAGAGCGCAGTAGAGCTATTCGCACGGCAGTGCTCGTTAGAGCTTTTTGTGTGGCAGCGCGCGACTAAAATAAGTTCACATTTGATATAATTATGTCCCACTAGGGTCCTAGGGACCTTAAAATAGCAAAACCGTGAAGTTTTAGCCATTTTAGCCAAAACTAAGCAATTTTTAAGAAATTATTGGCATTTTGCAATTTCAAGCGCTGCAGCGCGCAAAATCACACTAGAGCGCTTTTCGTGCGGCAGCGTGCACGAGCACCTTTCGTGCTGGAGCGCGCGATAGCGCTTTTTGCGCAGCAGCACGTGGCTAAAACTAGTTCACATCTAATATAAATCAGTCCCACTAAGGTCTTAGGGACCTTAAAATATCAAAATCGTTAAGTTTTGGCCATTTCAGCCAAAACTAGGCAGTTTTTAAGAAATTCTGGGCACTTTGAAATTTTAGGCGCTACAACGCGCTGGAGCGCTTTTTGCACGGCAGCGCGTGGAAGCAATTTTCATGCAGCATCGTGCGATAGGGCTTTTGGCGCTGCAGCGCGCGGCTAAAATAGATTCACCTTTGATATAAATTTGTCGCACTATGGTCCTAGGGACCTTAAAATAGCAAAACCGTGAAGTTTTGGCCATTTGAGTCAAAATTGGCCAGTTTTTAAGAAATTCTAAGTATTTTGCTATTTTATGAGCTGTAGGGCGCTGAAGCGCTTTTCGCGCGGCAGCGCTTTTTGCGCAGCAGCGCGCAGCTAAAATAGGTTCACATTTGATATAATTCAATCCCACTAGGGTCCTATGGACCTTGAAATACCAAAACCGTGAAATTTTAGCCATTTCAGCCAAAATTGGGCAGTTTTTAAGAACTTCTAGGCATTTAGCAATTTCAGGCGTTGCAGCGTGCTTAATCGCGTTGGAGCGCTTTTCGCATGGCAGCGCTTTTCGCGCTGGAGTGCGCGGGAGCGCTTTTGCGCAGTACCGAGCGACTAAAATAAGTTCACATTTGATATAATTCAGTCCCACTATGGTCCAAAGGACCTTAAAATACCAAAACCGTGAAATTTTGGCAATTCAAGCCAAAACTAGGTAGTTTTTAAGAAATTCTAGGCATTTTGCAATTTCAGGCATTGCAACGCGCTGAATCGTGCTGGAGCACTTTTCGAGAGGCAGCACGCAGTAGCGCTTTTCACGCAGCAACGCACGGTAGAGCTTTTCGCGCGACAGCACGCGTCTAAAATAGGTTAATATTTGATATAATTCAGTCCCACTATGGTCCAAGTGACCTTAGAATACAAAAACCATGAAATTTTGGCCATTTCAGACAAAACTAGGCAGTTTTTAAGAAATTTTAGGCATTTTACAATTTCAGGCGCTGCAGCGCACTGAATGGCACTGGAGCGCTTTTTGAGCGGTAGCATTTTTGGCATGGCAGCGCGCGGTACCGCTTTTTGCGCAGCTGCGCGCGACTAAAATAGGTTTACATTTGATATAATTCGTTCCACTGGGGTCCAAAGGACCTTAAAATACCAAAACCGTGAAGTTTTGGTCATTTCAGTCAAAACTAAGTAGTTTTTAAGAAATTCTTAACATCTTGCAATTTCAGGCGCTGCAGCGCGCTGAATCGCGCCGGAGCGCTTTCCGCGCGGCGGCGCAATAGGTCTTTTTGCGCTGCAACGCGCGGGAGCACTTTTTGCGTGGTAGCGCGCGGCTAAAATAAGTTCACATTTGTTATAATTGAGCCCACTATGGGTCCTAAGAACCTTAAAATACCAAAACTGTGAAGTTTTTGCCATTTCAGCCAAAATTGGGCAGTTTTAAGAAAGTCAATGCATTTTGTAATTTAATGCGTTGCAGCGCGCTGAATCGCGCTAGAGCGCTTCCGCGCTACAGTGCGCTGGAGCGCTTTTCACGCGGCAGCGCGCAAGAGCGCTTTTGCGCGGCAGTGCGCGACTAAAATAGGTTCACATTTTATATAATTCAGTCCCACTATGGTCCAAGGGACCTACAAATACAAAAATTGTGAAATTTTGGCCTTTCAACACAAAACTGGGTAGTTTTTAAGAAATTCTAGGCATTTTGTAATTTCAGGCGCTGCAGCGCGCTGGAGCGCTTTTCGCTCGGCAGCGCGCAGTAGCGCTTTTTGGGTTGCAATGCGCAGGAGCGCGAATTTCAAACGCTGCAGCACTTTGTAGCGCTTTTCGTGCAGCACGCACGGCCAAAATAGGTTCACATATAATATAATTGAGTCCCACTGGTGTCTTAGGGACCTTAAAATTCCAAAATTGTGAAATTTTCGCCATTTCAGCCAAAACTGCGCAAGTTTTTTAAGAAATTCCATGCATTTTGCAATTTCAGGCGCTGCAGCTCGCTGAATCGCGCTAGAGCACTTTTCGCGCGGTAGCATTTTTCGTGAAACAGCACACGGTTGCGCTTTTCGCGCAGCAGCGCGCGGCTAAAATAGGTTCACATTTTATATAATTCAGTCCCACTATGGTCCAAGGGACCTCAAAATACCAAAATCGTGAAATTTTGGCCATTTCAGCCAAAATTGGGTAGTTTTTAAAAAATTCAATGCATTTTGCAATTTCAGGCGCCCAACGCGCTGAATTGCGCTGGAGCGCTTTTCGCGCGACAGCGTGCGTTTGAAATAGGTTAACATTTGATATAATTCAGTCTCGCTATGGTCCAAGTGACCTTAGAATACAAAAAGCATGAAATTTTGGCCATTTCAGCCAATACTGAGCAGTTTTTAAGAAAATTTAGGGATTTTGCAATTTCAGGCGCTGCAGCGTGGTGAATCGCGCTGGAGCGCTTTTCGCGGGGTAGCGTTTTTCGTAGAGTAGCGCTTTTCGCGCGGCAGCGCTTCTCGAGCGGCGGCGCCAGGCTAAAATATGTTCACATTTGATATAATTCAGTCCCACTAGGGTCCAAGGGACCTTAAAAATCCAAAATTGTGAAATTTTGGTAATTAAAACCAAAACTGGGCAATTTTTAAGAATTTATTGGAATTTTGCAATTTTAGGCGCTGCAGCGCGCTGAAGAGCTTTTTGAGCGGTAGCATTTTTCGTGCGGCAGTGCGCGGCATCACTTTTCGCGCAACTGCGCGCGGCTAAAATAGGTTCACATTTGATGTAATTAAGTCCCACTAGGGTTCAAGGGACCTTAAAATATCAAAACGGTGAAGTGTTGGCCATTTTAGCCAAAACTATGCAGTTTTTAAGAAATTATAGGCATTTTACAATTTCAGGCGCTACAACGCGCTGAATAGCGCTGAAGGGCTTTTCGCACGACAGCGCTTTTCACGCCCTTCGCGCGGTACCGCGCGACAAAAATAAGTTCACATTTGATATAATTGAGTAGCACTATGGTCCAAGGGACCTTAAAATACCAAAACCGTAAAGTTTTGGCAATTTCTGCCAAAACTGATCAGTTTTTATGAAATTCAAGGCATTTTACTATTTCAAGCGCTGCAGCGCGCTGAATCGCGAGGGAGCATTTTTCGTGCTGCAGCTTGCGGTAGCACTTTACGCGCGGCGGCGCGCGGCTAAAATAGGTTCACATTTGATATAATTTAGTCCCACTATGGTCCAAGGGACCTTAAAATACCAAAACTGTTAAGTATTGGCCATTCGAGCCAAAACTGGGTAACTTTTAAGAAATTTTAGGCATTTTGCAATTTCAGGCGCTGGAGCGCTTTTCGTGCGGCAGCGCTTTTCGCACAGCAGCGCGCGACTAAAATAGGCTCACATTTGATATAATTCTGTCCACTAGGGTCCTAGGGACCTTAAAATATTAAAACTGTGAAATTTTGGCCATTTCAGCCAAAACTAGGTAGTTTTTAAGAAATTCAAGGCATTTTGCAATTTCAGGTGCCGCAGCGCGCTGAATCGTGCTGGAGCGCTTTTCCCATAGCTGTACGCGGTAGCGTCTTTGGCGTGGCAGCGCGCAGTAGCACTTTTCGCGCGGTAACGTGCGACTAAAATAAGTTCACATTTAATATAATTCAGTCCCACTAAGGTCCAAGGGACCTTAAAATACCAAAAAAGTGAAGTTTTATCATTTCAGCGAAAACTAAGCAGTTTTAAAGAAATTATAGGAATTTTGCAATTTCAGGCACTGCAGCGCGCTGTATCGCGCTGGAGCGCTGTATCGCGCTGGAGCGCTTTTCGCACGGCAGCGCTTTTCACGCTTTTCGCGCAGTACCACGCGACTAAAATAAGTTCACATTTGATATATTTGAGTCGCACTAGGGTCTAAGGGATCTAAAAATACCAAAACCGTGAAGTTTTGGCCAAATATGCCAAAACTGGGCAGTTTTTTTAGAAATTCTAAGAATTTTACTATTTCAGGCGCTGCAGTGCACTAAATCGCGCTGGAGCACTTTTCGCTCGGTAGCGTGCGGTATTGCCTTTCGCGCGGCATCAAGTGCTAAATTAGGTTCACATTTGATATAATTCTGTCCCACTATGGTCTTAGGAACCTTAAAATTCCAAAACCGTGAAATTTTGGCCATTTCAACCAAAATTGGGTAGTTTTTAAAAAATTATAGATATTTTGCAATTTCAGGCACTCCAGCGCACTGAATAGCGAGGGAGCGCTTTCCGCGCACCAGCGCGCGGTAGCGCCTTACGCGCGGCGGCGCGCGGCTAAAATACGTTCACATTTGATATAATTCAGTCCCACTAAAGTCCAAGGGACCTTAAAATACCAAAACTATGAAATTTTGGCCATTCAAGCTAAAACTGGGTAGTTTTTAAGAAATTCTAGGTATTTTGCAATTTCAGGCGCGGCAGCGCGCTGGGGCGCTTCTCATGCGGCAGCGCTTTTTGCGTAGCAGCGTGCGACTAAAATAGGTTCACATTTGATGTAATTATGTCAACTAAGGTCCTAGGGACCTTAAAATACCAAAACCGTGAACTAAATGAACCATTCAAATTCAATTCAAGTTTCGTATCTTCGCAGCCTTTTTTGATTTGGCCATTTCAGCCAAGACTGAGCAATTTTTAAGAAATTCAAGGCATTTTGCGACTTCAGGCGCCGTAGAGCGCTGAATCCAGCTGGAGCGCTTTTCACACGGCAGCACGCAGTAGCTCTTTTCACGTGGTAACGCGCGATTAAAATAAGTTTACATTTAATATAATTCAGTCCCAAATCCAAGGGATCTTAAAATACCAAAATCATGAAATTTTGGCCATTTCAGCCAAAACTAAGCAATTTTTAAGAAATTATAAGCATTTTGCAATTTCAGGCGCTACAGAGCGCTAAATCGCGCTGGAGCACTTTTCGCACAGCAGTGCTTTTCGTGCTTTTCGCCATGTACCGCGCGACTAAAATAAGTTCACATTTGATATAATTGAGTCCCACTAGGGTCCAAGGGACCTTAAAATACCAAAACTGTGAAGTTTTGGCAATTGCAGCCAAAATTGGGCAGTTTTTAAGAAATTCTAGGCATTTTACTATTTCAAGTGCTGCAGCGCGCTGAATCGCGCTGGAGCGCTTTTCGCTCGGTAGTGCGCGGTATGGCTTTTTGCGCGCAGCGCGCGGCTAAATTAACTTCACATTTGATATAATTCTGTCCTAATAGGGTCCTAAGAACTTTAAAATTCCAAATTGGGAAATTTTGGCCATTTCAGCCAAAACTGGGTAGTTTTTAAGAAATTTTAGGCATTTTGCAATTTCAGGCGCTGCAGCGTGCTGAATCTCGCTAGAGCGCTTTTCGCGCGACAGCATTTTTCGCGTGACAATGCACGGTATCACTTTTCGCGCGGCAGTGCGCGACTGAAATAGGTTCACATTTGATATAATTCAATCCCACTAGGGTCCAAGGTACCTTAAAATACCAAAACCATGAAATTTTGATCATTTAAGCCAAAACTAAGCGATTTTCAAAAAATTCTTAATATTTTGCAATTTCAGGCGCTACAGCACGCTGAAACGCGCTAGAGCGCTTTTCACGCGACAGCGCGCGGTAGCACTTTTCGCGCTGCAGCACGTGGGAGTGCTTTTTGTGCGGTAGCACGCAGCTAAAATAGGTTCAGATTTGATATAATTGAGTTCCACTAGGGTTCTAGGAACTTTAAAATACCAAAACTGTGAAGTTTTGGCAATTTCATCCAAAATTGGGTAGTTTTTAAGAAATTCAAGGCATTTTGCAATTTGATGCACTGCAGCATACTGAATCGCGCTGGAGCACTTTTCGCACGGCAGCGCTTTTCGTGCTGCAGTGCGTGGGAGCGCTTTTCGCGCGGTACCGCGCGACTACAATAAGTTCACATTTGATATAATTGAGTCCCACTAGGGTCCAAGGGACCTCAAAATACCAAAATCATGAAGTTTTGGCCATTTCAGCCAAAACTGGGCAGTTTTTAAGAAATTCTAGGCATTTTTGCAATTTCAGGCACTGCAGCGCGCCGAATCGCGCTGGAGCGTTTTTCGCTCGGTAGCGTTATTTGCGCGCAGCGCACGGCTAAAATAGGTTCACATTTGATATAATTCAGTTCCACTAGGGTCCAAGGGACCTTAAAATACCAAAACCGTGAGATTTTGGTCATTTCAACGAAAACTAAGCAATTTTTAAGAAATTCTTAACATTTTGGAATTTCAGACGCTGCAGCGGCTCGAATCACGCTGGACCGCTTTTCGCATGGCAATGTGCGTTAGCACTTTTCGCGCGGCAACGTGCGTTAGCATTTTTCGCGCTGCAGCGTGCGGGAGCACTTTTCGCGCGATAGCGCGCGGTTAAAATAGGTTCACATTTGATTTAATTAAGTCCCACTAGGGTCATAAGAACCTTAAAATATCAAAACTGTGAAGTTTGGCCATTTCATCCAAAACAGAGCAGTTTTTGAGAAATTCTAAGCATTTTGCATGTTCATGCGCTGCAGCGCGCTGAATTGGGCTTGAGCGCTTTTTGTGCGGGAGCGCTTTTCGCGCGGCAGCGCGCAGTAGGATCCACATTTGATATAATTTAGTCCCACTAGGGTCCACGGGACCTTAAAATACTAAAACCGTGAAATTTTGTCCATTTTACTCAATACTGGGTAGTTTTTAAGAAATTCTATACATTTTACAATTTCAGGAGCTGCAGCCCGCTAGAGCGCTTTTTGCGTGGCAGCACTTTTCCTGCAGCAGTGTGCAGCTAAAATAGGTTTACATTTGATATAATTCAGTTCACTAGGGTCCTAGGGACCTTAAAATACAAAAACGGTTAAATTTTGGCCATTTCAGCCAAAACTGGGCAGTTTTTAAGAAATTCAAGGCATTTTACAATTTCAGGCGCCGCAGTGCGCTGAATCGCGCTGGCGCGCTTTTCGCTCGGCAGCGCGCGGTATGGCTTTTCGCGCAGTATGCTTTTCGTGTGGCAGCGCGCGATCGCGATTTTCGTGCGATAGTGCTTTTCGCACGACAGCGCGTGGCTAATATAGGTTCACATTTGATATAATTAGGTCCCACTAGGGTCCTAGGGACTTTAAAATTCCAAAACCGTGAAAGCTTGGCCATTTATGCCAAAATTGGGTAGTTTTTAAAAAATTATAGGCAGTTTGCAATTTCAGGCGCTTCAACGCGCTGAATCGCGCTAGAGCGCTTTTCGCGCGACAGCGCGCGGTAGCGCTGTTCGCGCAGCAGCGGGCGGCTAAAATAGGTTCACATTTGATATAATTATATCCCATTACAGTCCTAGGGACCTTAAAATTTCAAAACTATCAAATTTTGGGCATTTCAACCAAAACAGGGCAATTTTAAGATATTCTATGCATTTTGCAATTTCAGGCGCTGGAGCGCTTTTTGCGTGGCAGCACGCGGCATCGCTTTTCACGCTGCAGTGCTCAGTATCGCTTTTTGCGCTGGAGCGCTTTTCGCGCTGCAGCTCGAGGGTAGCGCTTTTCGCGCGGCAGCACGCGGTTAAAATAAGTTCACATTTAATATAATTCTGTCCCACTAAGGTCCTAGGGACCTTAAAATACTAAAACCATAAAGTTTTCACCCTTTCAACAAAAACTAAACAGTTTTTAAGAAATTAATGGCATTTTGCAATTTCAGGTGATGCAGCGCACTGAATCGCGCTAGAGCGCTTTTCGCGCGGCAGTGTGTCTTAGCACTTTTCATGCTGCAGCGCGCGATAGCGCTTTAACGCACGGCTGCTCACGGTTAAAACAGGTTCATATTTGATATAGTTCAGTCCCACTATGGTCTTAGGGACCTTAAAATACCAAAAACCAGGAAATTTTGGCCATTCAAGCCAAAACTGGGCAGTTTTTAAGAAATTCTAGACATTTTGCAATTTCAGGCGCTGTAGTGCGCTGAATTGCGCTGGAGCACTTTTCGACCGGTGGCTAGCGGTAGCGCTTTTCGAACAGCGGCGCGCGGTAGCGATTTCCCCACGCTGCAGGGCGCGGTTAAAATAGGTTCACATTTGATATAATTCAGTCCCGCTAGAGTCCAAGGGACCTTAAAATACAAAAACTATAAATTTTTGCTATTTCAAGCATAAATTGTGTAGTTTTTAAGAAATTCTAGGTATTTTGCAATTTCAGACGCTGCAGGCGCTGAATCGTGCTGGAGCGCTTCTCTCTCGACAGCACGCGGTAACACTTTTCGCACAGCGGCGCGCGACTAAAATAGGTACATATTTGATATAATTTAGTCCCACTAGGGTCCAAGGGACTTTAAAATACCAAAACCGTGAAATTTTAGCCATTCAAGCTAAAACTGGGCAGTTTTTAAGAAATTCTAAGGATTTTGCAATTTCAGGCATTGCAGCTCGCTGAATCGCGCTAGAGCGCTTTTCGAGCGACGGTGCGTGGTAGCGCTTTTCGCGCTGCAGGGCGTGGCTAAAATAGGTTCACATTTGATATAATTCAGTCCCGTTAAGGTTCTAGGGGCCTTAAAATACCAAAATCATGAAGTTTTGGCCATTTTTGGAGAAACTTGGATGTTTTTAAGAAATTCTAGGCATTTTGCAATTTTAGGCACTGCAGCGTGTTGAATCGCGCTGGAGCGCTTTTCGCGTGGGAGCGCTTTTCACTCTGCAGTGCTCGGTAGTGCTTGTCGGGCAGCAGCGCACGGTAGCACTTTGCGCACTCTAGTGCATGGTAGCACTATGCTCGCTCTAGCGCGGCTACAATAGGTTCACATTTGATATAATTCAGTCCCACTATGGTTCTACGGACCTTAAAATACAAAAATCATGAAGTTTAGGCCATTTCTGTAAAAACTTGGTAGTTTTTAAGAAATTCTAGGCATTTTACAATTTCATGAAATGAGGCCATAGCTCATGCACACACACACACACACACACACACACACACACACACACACACACACATATATATATATATATATATATATATATATTATCAATTCAAACATAGTACAAAAAACTCAATCGGGATCAAACTCCACGATATCATCAACCAGGAGGTCCAAAAGCCTCATAGGGAGTACAGCGCTCCTATCAAAAGTGAAAGCATCCTGTCGGGCCAAAAAAGCACAAAAGTCGGCTACCCAATTCGTACTATGTGATCGGTAAGAAAAGATAACATGTGGGATCTCAAGCAAGAAGGAGAGGGGGGTCCGCATGTCAGTCAGCACTTCGGGATCGTATGGTCCTCTCCCAGAGTCGTCGGAGTCTCCGAACAGCGCCTAAGCAATCGCCCTCAATAATGAGCCCCTCGGAGTCAGTTCCAATGGTCAACAAAGCCTGCCGGAGAATAGTCACTGCCTGGACCTCAGCCTGGAGTGGGGATCTGGCCTGAACAACATCACCAGCAGCCGACAAAAAACTGTCCATCTGCATCCCGAACAACAGCTGCTCCAAAAGCTCTGGGCTCACCAAAGAAGTACGATGTGTCAATGTTGGCCTTCAGCCAATGGGGCGGGGGGGGCACCATCTCGAGGAGGTGGAGGGGCCCTGGTGGGCTGCGGAACCCCAGAAGTCGCTCCCATCATGAAAACAGGCACTGACCAAGGCTGACAGAATCACGCTAGCACATCCCATAGGAGTGGGAAACTGATGGCCATGGGAGAACTCCGTCCTGCTCCGCCAGGACTGGTACAGAGTGTAGGCAACCAGCTAGCAGCTGAATCGGTGGCTGCGAGACACAGTAGAAGATGAAAAAAGCACTGCGAACTAATCCCAATAAGCCAAGGTAGCAGAAAGCAGGCCCCAAGTGACGAAAGTCTCCATAAAAAAAATACTCCCGAGAAGTGACCGTCGGTAGTGTAAAAAACCTTACCAGAGTACTATGGAACCAATAAAATAAAAACCTCCAACTCCAAAGTAAACAAAGGGGTTAATATATGTAAATAAAAAGATTTGGAGTTGGAGGTTTCTATTTCCTTGGTTCCATAAGGTTTTTTACACTACCGACGGTAACTTCTCGGGAGTACTTAAAGAACCTTACTAGAGTACTATGGAACCAAGGAAACAGAAACCTCCAACTCCAAGTAAACAAAGGGGTTAATATATGTAAATAAAAAGATTTGGAGTTGGAGGTTTATATTTCCTTGGTTCCATAGTACTCTGGTACGGTTTTTTACACTGCCGACGATCACTTCTCGGGAGTACTTTTTTCCCGAGAAGTGACTGTCCGTAGTGTAAAAAATCTTACCAGAGTACTATGGAGTTTAAAAAATCTTACCAGAGTACTATGGAACTAAGGAAACAGAAACCTCCAACTCCAAATCTTTTTATTTACATATATTAACCCCTTTGTTTACTTTGGAGTTGGAGGTTTCTGTTTCCTTGGTTCCATAGTACTCTCGTAAGGTTTTTTACACTACCGACGGTCACTTCTCGGGAGTACTTTTTAAAGTACTCCCGAGAAGTGATCATTGGTAGTTGAAAAAACTTGCCAGAGTACTATGAACTCTAAAAGGTAAGGAAACCAACCCTAGCTCCTTAATAAATCAATTATCTAAAAAAGTTCCAACTGAAAGAAAATATTTGCGGAAGTATAACTGCAGTGGAGTACAAAGTGCTCCCTGTCCTCATCAGCCTCGCAGCCCAAGACACAGGCAGAAGACTGAGCAAGTCCACGCTTAGCGAGCCAGCACCGAGTCAAGATGGTATCCCTAAAGTGTCTCGATAGAAAATAGGCCTCGCGGGGCCCCAAAGCCATATCCCACAAAGCTGCAAACTGCCAAGGCTGTCCCACCTACTCCAGTCTGTACAACTGGCTGGTCCTGCTCTCAGAGAAACGTTCAATCTGCCACTGGCGAGCCCCCTCCTCAATAACAGTGTGGTGCTGTACCACGGTCCAGCCATAACTGAGTATCCTCCAGATTGCCGAATCTGCACATCTGACTGTGAAATCCTCACCCACGGCGGGCGGTAGCGGGCTTCCATGGCTCTCACCCAGAGAAGGTCCTTCCTACAGACAAAATTGAAGGTGTGGCATGCCACAAGAATAGTCCTCCAAATCCGCAGGGTAACGGTTTTTACAATTTCAGGCGCTGCAGCGCGCTGAATCGTGCTGGAGCATTTTTCGCGCGATTGCGCTTTTCATGCTGCAGTGCTCGGTACCGCTTTTCAGGTGGCAACGCGTGGTAGCGCTTTTTGCTCTCTAGCGCGCGGCTACAATAGATTCACATTTGATATAATTCAGTCCCACTAGGGTCCTATGGACCTTAAAATATCAAACCCGTGAAGTTTTGGCCATTTCTGTAAAAACTGTGCAATTTTTAAGGAATTCTATGCATTTTGCAATTTCAGGCGCTGCAGCGCGTTGAATCGTGTTGGAGCACTTTTCGCACGGTAGCGCTTTTCGCGCTGCAGTGTGTAGGAGCGCTTTCCCGCGGTACCCGCGTGACTAAAATAAGTTCACATTTGATATAATTGAGTCCCACTAGGGTCCAAGGGATCTTAAAATACCAAAACCATGATGTTTTGGCCATTTAGCCAAAACTGGGCAGTATTTAAGAAATTCTAGGCATTTTGCAATTTCAGGCGCTGCAGCGCGCTGAAACGCGCTGGAGCGCTTTTCACGCGGGAGCGCTTTTTGTGCTGCAGGGCGCAGTAGCCCTTTTCACACGGCAACGCGCGGTAGCACTTTTTGCGCGGGTAGCAAGTGGCTAAAATAAGTTCACATTTGATATATTCAATCTCACTAGGGTCCTAGGGATCTTAGAACACAAACCATGAAGTTTTGGCCATTTCAGTCAAAACTGGGCAGTTTTTTAAAAAATTTTAGGCATTTTGCAATTTCAGGCGCTAGAGCACGCTGAATCATGCTGGAGCGCTTTTCGAGCTGGAACGCGCAGTTTTGCTTTTTGCGCTCCATCACGCAGCTAAAATAGGTTGACATTTGATATAATTCTGTCCCACTAGGGTTCTAGGGACCTTAAAATACCAAAATTATGAAATTTTGGCCATTTCAGTCAAAACTGGGAAGTTTTTAAGAAATTCCAGGCATTTTGCAATTTTAAGCGCTTGTAGTGCACTGAATCGCGCTAGAGCACTTTTCGCGAGGCAGCGTGCGGTAGCGCTTTTCGCGCTGCAGAGCGTGGCAGCGCTTTTGGCGCAGCACCTTACGGCTAAAATAGGTTCACATTTGATATAATTCTGTCCCACTAGGTTCCTAGGGACCTTAAAATTCCAAAACCGTGAAATTTTGGTCATTTTGGCAAAATAGGGCAGTTTTTAGGAAATTATAGGCATTTTGTAATTTTAGGCACTGCAGCGCGCTGAATCGCGCTCGAGCGCTTTTCGCCCGGCTACGCTTTTCACGCTGTTTCTGCAATATGCGAGAACGCTTTTTGCGCTGTACCGCGCTAGTGAAATAAGTTCACATTTGATATAATTGAGTCCCGCTAGGGTCCAAGGGACCTTAAAATACTAAAATCATGAAGTTTTTGACATTTCAGCAAAAACTGGACAGTTTTTAAGAAATTCTAGGAATTTTGCAATTTCAAGCACTGCAGCGCGCTGAATCGCGTTGGAGTGCTTGTCGCGCTGTAGCGTTTTTCGCGCAGAGTAGCGCGCGATAGCACTTTTTGCGCCACTAAAATATGTTCAAATTTGATATAATTCAGTCCCACAAGGGTCCAAGAGACCTAAAAATACCAAAACCGTGAAGTTTTGGTCATTTCAACAAAAACTAAGCAGTTTGTAAGAATTTTTTAACATTAGTAATTTCAGGCACTGCAGCGTGCTGAATCGCGCTGGAGAGCTTTTCGCACGACAGCACACGGTTAGCACTTTTCGCGCTACAGCGCGCGGGAGCGCGTGGCTAAAATAGGTTCACATTTGATATAATTGAGTTCCATTAGGGTCCTAGGAACCTTAAAATACCAAAACTATTAAAATTTGGCCATTTCAGCCAGAATTGAGTAATTTTTAAGAAATTTTAGGTATTTTGCAGTTTGATGCGCGGTAGTGCTTTTCGCGCTGTAGTGCGTGGGAGCGCTTTCATGTGGCAGTGCGAGGGGAGCCATTTTCACACGATAGCGCGCAACTAAAATAGGTTCACATTTGATATAATTCAGTACCACTTGGGTCCAAGGAACCTTAAAATACCAAAACTGTGAAATTTTGGCCATTCAAGCCAAAACTGGGTAGTTTTTAAGAAATTCTAGGCATTTTGCAATTTCAGGCACTGCAGCGCGCTGGAGCGCTTTTCCAGCGGCACCACGTGGGAACGCTTTTCGCGCGGCAGTGCAACGGTCGCGCTTTTCACGCGGCAGTGCGTGGTAGCGCTTTTCGCGCAGCAGCGCGCGGCTAAAATAAGTTCACATTTGATATAATTCTATTCCACTAGGGTTCTAGGGACTTTAAAATACCAAAACCCTGATGTTTTAGCCATTTCAGCCAAAACTAAGCAATTTTAAGAAATTCTAAGCATTTGGCAATTTCAGGCGTTGCAGCACGCTGAATCGCGCTGGAGCGCTTTTCGCACGATGGCGCGCAGCTAAAATAGGTACCAATTTGATATAATTCAGTCCCACTAGGGTCCAAGGGACCTTAAAATACCAAAACCCGTGAAATTTTGGCCATTTCAATTAAAACTGGGCAGTTTTTAAGAAATTCTAGGCATTTTGTAAATTCGGGGCGCTGCAGCGTGCTGAATTGCGCTGGAGCGCTTTTCGCGCTGCAGCGCGCGGGAGCGCTTTTTGCGCGGTACCGTGCTTGTAAAATAAGTTTTCATTTGATATAATTCA
This sequence comes from Gastrodia elata, assembly GCA_016760335.1. Lineage (NCBI taxonomy): Eukaryota > Viridiplantae > Streptophyta > Magnoliopsida > Asparagales > Orchidaceae > Gastrodia > Gastrodia elata. The sequence goes on along the minus strand of JACERR010000062.1, from coordinate 152,030 downwards.
GTCCCACTATGGGTCCAAGGGACCTTAAAATACCAAAATCATGAAGTTTTTGACTTTTCAGCCAAAACTGGGCAGTTTTTTAAGTAATTTCTAGGCATTTTGCAATTTCAGGCGCTTGCAGCGCGCAGAATAGCGTTCGAGCACTTTTCGTGTTGTAGAGTGCTACCGCGCGGTAGCACTTTTCGCGCCGCTAAAATAGGTTCGCATTTGATATAATTCGGTCCCACAGGGGTCCAAGAGACCTTAAAATACCAAAACCGTGAAGTTTTGGTCATTTCAGTCAAAACTAAGCAGTTTTTAAGAAATTCTTAACATTCAGTAATTTCAGGCCCTACAGCACGCTGAATCGCGCTGGAGCGCTTTTCGCGCAGCAGCACACGATAGCACTTTTCGCATAGTAGCGCGCGCGAGAGCGCTTTTCGCGCGGTAGCGCGCGGCTAAAATAGGTTCACATTTGATATATTGAGTCCCACGAGGGTCCTAGGAACCTTAAAATACCAAAACTATGAAGTTCTGGTCATTTCAGCCATCATTGAGCAGTTTCTAAGAAATTCTATGAATTTTGCAATTTGATGCGTGGCAGCGCGCGGTAGCGCTTTTCAGGCTGTAGTGCGCGGGAGCGCTTTTCGCGCGGCAGCGGCGTGGCTAAAATAGGTTCACATTTGATATAATTCAGTCCCACTTTGGTCCAAGGGACCTTAAAATACCAAAATCGTTAAATTTTGGGCATTTCAACCAAAGCTGGGTAGTTTTTAAGAAATTTTAGGCATTTTGCAATTTCAGGAGCTGCAGCGCGGTAAAATCGCGCTAGAGCGCTTTTCGTACGGTAGCGCTTTTCGCGCTACAGGGCACGACTAAAATATGTTCACATTTGATATAATCCAGTCCCGCTAGGGTCCTAGGGACATTAAAATACCAAAACTGTGAAGTTTTGGCCATTCAGTCAAAACTGGGCAGTTTTAAGAAATTTTAAGCATTTTGCAAATTCAGGAGCTGCAGCGCACTGAATCGCGCTGGAGCGCTTTTCGCGCTGCAGGGCGTGGCTAAAATAGGTTCACATTTGATATAATTCAGTCTCGCTGGGGTCCTAGGGACTTTAAAATACCAAACCGTGAAGTTTTGGCCATTTCAGTCAAAACTAGGCAGTTTTTAAGAAATTATAGGCATTTTGCAATTTCAGGCATTGCAGCGCGCAAAATCACGCTGGAGCGCTTTTCGTGCAATAGCGCATGGCTAAAATATGTTAACATTTGATATAATTCAATCCCACTAAGGTCCTAGGGACCTTAAAATATAAAACCGTGATGTTTTGGCCATTTCAGTCAAAACTGGGTAGTTTTTAAAAAATTTTAGGCATTTTGCAATTTCAAGCGCTCTAGCGCGCTGAAACGCACTGGAGCACTTTTCGTGCGGCAGCGCGCGATATTACTTATCGTGCTCCAGCGCGCGGCTAAAATAGATTCACATTTGATATAATTCTGTCCCACTAGGGTCCTAGGGACCTTAAAATATCAAAATCATGTAATTTCGGTCATTTCAATCAAAACTGGGCAGTTTTAAAGAAATTCTATGCATTTTGCAATTTTAGGTGCTGCAGTGCGCTGAATCGCGCTGGGAGCGCTTTTCGCGCGGTAGTGCTTTTCACGCTTCACTTCTCGGGAGCGCTTTTCGTGCCGCAGCACGTGGTATCACTTTTCGTGCTCTAGCGTGCAGCTAAAATAGGTTCACATTTGATATAATTCTATCCCACTACGGTCCTAGGGACCTTAAAATATCAAAATTGTGAAATTTTGGCCATTTCAGTCAAAACTGGGCAGTTTTTAAGAAATTCTAGGCATTTTACAATTTTGAGGCGCTGCAGCACGCTGAATCGCGCTGGAGCGCTTTTTGCACGGTAGTACTTTTCGCGCTGCACTTCTCGGGAGCGCTTTTTGTGTGGCAGCGCGCGGTATCACTTTTCGTGCTCCAGCGCACGGCTAAAATAGGTTCACATTTAATATAATTATGTCCCACTAGGGTCCTAGGGACCTTAAAATAACAAAGCCATGAAATTTTGGTCATTTCAGTTAAAACTGGGCATTTTTTAAGAAATTCTAGGCATTTTGCAATTTTAGGCGCTGCAGTGCGCTGAATCGCGCTTAAGCGCTTTTCGCGCTACAGCGCGCGGGTAGCGCTTTACACGCGGCGGCACACGGCTAAAATAGGTTCACATTTGATATAATTCAGTCCTACTAGGGTTCAAGTGACCTTAAATATGAAAACAGTGAAATTTTGGCTATTCAAGCCAAAACTTGTAGCTTTTAAGAAATTCTAGGCATTTTGCAATATCAGGCGCTGCAGCACGCTGGGGCATTTTTCGTGCAGCAGCGTGTGGCTAAAATAAGTTCACATTTGATATAATTCTGTCCACTAGGGTCCTAGGGACTTTAAAATATCAAAATCGTCAAATTTTGGCCATTTCAGCCAAAGCTGGGCAGTTCTTAAGAAATTCAAGATATTTTGCAATTTTAGGTGCCGCAGCGCGCTGGAGCGCTTTTCACGCTGCAGTACGCGAGAGCACCTTTCGCGCGGGGGCAGCGCGCTTTTCGCCCGGCAATGCGCTGCTAAAATAAGTTCATATTTGATATAATTCAGTCCCACTAAGGTCCAAGGGACCTCAAAATAACAAAACCGTGAAGTTTTGGCCAATTCAGCCAAAACTAAATAGTTTTCAAGAAATTATTGGCATTTTGCAATTTCAGGCGTTGCAACGCATTGATTCGCGCTGTAGCGCTTATCGCGCGGCAGCGCGTTTGTAACACTTTTCGCGCTGCATAGCGCAGTGTGGTGTTTTTGCGCGACAGCCCGTAGCTAAATTAGGTTCACATTTGATATAATTTAGTCCAACTAGGGTCCAAGGGACCTTAAAATACTAAAACCATGAAATTTTGTCCATTTCAGTAAAAACTAGATAGTTTTTAAGAAATTCTAAGAATTTTGCAATTTCAGGAGCTGCAACGCGCTGGAGCATTTTTCGCGCGGCTGCGCTTTTCACGCGGCAGCGCTTTTTGCGCAGCAGTGCGCGGCTAAAATAGGTTTACATTTCATATAATTGTGTCCACTAGGGTCCTAGGGACCTTAAAATACCAAAACGAGGGAAATTTTAGCTATTTCAGCCAAAACTGGGCAGTTTTTAAGAAATTCAAGGCATTTTGCAATTTCAAGGCATTTTGCAATTTCAGGCGCCGCAATTTCAGGCGCATTTCGCGCTAGGGCGCTTTTCACGCTAGGGTGCTTTTCGCGCTGGAGCGCTTTTCGCGCTGCAGTACGCGGGTAGCGTCGTTCGTGCAGCAGCGTGCAGGAGCGCTTATCGCGCGGTAACGCACGGCTAAAATAATTTCACATTTGATATAATTCAGTCCCACTAGTGTCCAAGGGACCTTAAAATAGAAAAATCGTGAAGTTTTGGCTATTTTAGGCAAAACAAAGCAGTTTTTTAAGAAATTCATGGCATTTTGCAATTTCAGGCGCTGCAGCGCGCTGAATCGCGTTGGAGCTCCTTTCACGCGGTTGAGCACGGTAACACTTTTCACGCTGCAGAGCGCGGTTAGCGCTTTTTTGCACAGCATTGTGCAGCTAAAATAGGTTCATATTTGGTATAATTCAGTCCAATTATGGTCCTAGGGACCTTAAAATACCAAAACCGTGAAATTTTGGTCATTTTAGTGAAACTGGGCAGCTTTTAAGGAATTCTGGGTATTTTGCAATTTCAGGCGCTGCAGCGTGCTGATCATGCTGGAGCGCTTGCGCTCGGTAGCGCGCGATATGGCTTTTCTCGCGGCAGTGCACGATAGCGGTTTTCGCGTGGCAGAGCACGATAGGGCTTTTCGCGTTATAGTGTACGGCTAAAATAAGTTCACGTTTGATATACTTCTGTCCCACTAGGGTCCTAGGGACCTTAAAATTTCAAAATCGTGAAATTTTGGTCATTTCAGCCAAAACTGGGTAGTTTTTAAAAAATTTTAGGCATTTTGTAGTTTCATGCGCTGCAGTGCACTGAATCGCGCTGGAGCATTTTTCGTGCGTTAGCGCTGATCGCGATGCAGCGCGCGGGAGCGCTTTTCGCGCGGCAGCGCGCGCGAGTTCTTTTCACGCGGCAGCTCGCGGCTAAAATAGGTTCATATTTTAGTAATTCAGTCCCACTATGGTCCAAGGGACCTTAAAATACAAAAAATGTAAAATTTTGGCCATTTCAGCCCAAAACTATGGAGTTCTTAAGAAATTTTAGGCATTTTGCAATTTCAGGCGCTCCAGCGCGCTGCATCGCGCTCCAGCGCGCTGCATCGCGCTCCAGCGCGCTGAATCGCGCTGGAGTGCTTTTCGCGCTACACTGCGCGGTAGCACTTTTCACGCTGCAGCACGCGGCTAAACTAGGTTCACATTTGATTTAATTCACTCCCACGTGGGTCCAAGGGACCTTAAAATACCAAAAACCGTGAAATTTTGGCCATTCAAGCCAAAATTGAGTAGTTTTTAAGAAATTCTAAGCATTTTGCAATTTCAAGCACTACAGCGCGCTAGAGCGCTTTTCGTACGGGAGCACTTTTCTCGCTGCAGCGCGCGGCTAAAATAGGTTCACATTGATATAATTCAGTCCCACAAGATCCCAAGGGACCTTAAAATACTAGAAACGTGAAGTTTTGGCCATTTCAGCCAAAACTAAGCAGTAGTTAGTTTAAGAAAATTCTTGGCATTTTACAATTTCAGGCGCTGCAGCGCCCTGAATCGCGTTGGAGTGCTTTTTGCGCTGCAGCGCGCGGTAATACTTTTAGCGCTGCAGAGCGCGGTAGCTCTTTTTGTGCTACAGCCCGCAGCTATAATGGGTTCACATTTGATATAATTTAGTCCCACTAGGGTCATAAGGACCTTAAAATACCAAAATAGTGAAATTTTAACAATTTCAGCCAAAATTTGGCAGTTTTTAAGACATTCATGGCATTTTGCAATTTCAGGCGCCACAACGCGTTTGAATCGCGCTGGAGCGCTTTTCGCGATGTTGTATGCGGTAGGGCCTTTCGCACGGCAGCGCGCAGTAGAGAGTACGCTTTTTGCGCGGTAACGCGCGGGTAAAACAAGTTCACATTTCGTATAATCCAGTCCACTAGGGTTCAAGGGACCTTAAAATACCAAAACCGTGAAGTTTTGGCCATTTCAGCCAAAACTAAGCAGTTTTTAAGAAATTATTGGCATTTTGCAATTTTAGGCGCTGCAGCGCGTTGAATCTCGCTGGAGCGCTTCTCGCGCGGTAGCGCTTTTTGCACGGTAAGCTCGCAGCTAAACTAGGTTTCGCATTTGATATAATTTTGTCCCACTATGATTCTAGGAACCTTAAAATACCAAATCGTGAAGTTTTGGCCATTTTAGCCAAACTGGGCATTGTTTAAGAAATTTTGGGCATTTTGCAATTTCAGGCGCTGAATCGCGTTGAATCGCGCTGCAGCACTTTTCGCTCGGTAGCGCGTGGTATGGCTTTTCGCGCGGTAGTGCACGGCTAAATTAGGTTCACATTTGATATAATTCTGTCATACTAGGATTTTAGGGAACTTAAAATTTAAAACCGGGAAATTTGGGCCATTTCAGCCAAATCTGGGCAGTTTTTAAGAAATTCTAGGCATTTTGCAATTTCAGGAGCTGTAGCGCGCTGAATCGCTCTGGAGCGCTTTTTGCGCGATAGCATTTTTTCGCGCGGGAGCGCGCGGTAGCACTTTTCGAGCGGTAGGGGGCGCGGCTAAAATAGGTTCACATTTGATATAATTCAGTCCCATTAGGGTCTAAGGGACCATAAATACCAAAACCAGGAAGTTTTGGTCATTTCCAGCCAAAACTAAGCAGTTTTTAAGAAATTCTAAACATTTTGCAATTTCAAGCGCTGCAGCGCGCAACTAAAATAGCTTCACATTTGATATAATTGAGTCCCACTAGGATACTAGGAACCTTAAAATACCAAAACTGCGAAGCTTTGGCCATTTCGGCCCAAAAATGATCCCGTTTTAAGGAAATTCTAGGCATTTTGCAATTGCATGCGTTGCAGCGCGCTGAAGCATTTTTTGCGCGATAGCGCTTTTCGCGCTGCAGGGCGCGGCTTAAAATAGGTTGACATTTGAATAATTCAGTCCCGCTAGGGTCCTAGGGACCTTAAAATCCCAAAACCCTGAAGTTTTGGCCATTTACTGCTCTATTTACTTAGCATTTATAGTTTTCTTTACTATGCGCTTTTCCTCAATTCTTTTACAGTTTTCCTTTACTTTTCTATTTGTTATGTTTAGTTTAGTTTTGTATAGTTAGTTGCGATGTGTTAGACTTTTTGTCTAACACGGGGTACTTTTGGAATCCGATAATTTGCTAGATCCTGAGCAGTTTGTGGAGGCAGGTCAGAAGGACGTACTGGAGACCCAAGAGGAGCATGTGGAGCTGTAGTGGATCGAGCACCTACTTTTACTTATTAGCTCATTTCAGTTTATAAATAGACTCTTTATATTTCTGCATTTTAAATTTATTTGTAATAAGCTTTGGATGTATTTTACTTTTCTTTTCTGAGACGAATGGCTATTACTGCTTGTGATAAATGTATTCTGGATGATTTGCTTTTAGCTTCCACACTCTATTATATTACTATACTTAGTATTGTGATGTGATCAGCATACTGGAAAGCTAATATATATTGATAATGTATATCGGGTTCTTATTTACCTCCTTGGACCTTGTACACGTACAAGCCTAATATCTAAGATAAGCATTTCACACTTATCTTAGGTATTGGATCTCGATCCTACTTTTAGGATTCGAGTCAGCAGCCTTCAGCATGGCTCAGTTCTTACTAGCCTATTCGAGGAGATGGGTTTTGCTTGTATACCCGGCCTTCCCGAGTAGCGCACTGCTCCGCCGCCAAGGTTGAGGTACGTTACTTTTCTCTTTTGCGCGTAGTGACGGGACGGGGCGTTACAGCGCAGTAGCACTTTTCGTGCTGCAGCGCGCGATAGCACTTTTCCCACGACAGTTCGCGGCTAAAATAGGTTCACATTTGATATAATTCAGTCCCACTAGGGTCCAAGGGACCTTAAATTACAAAAACTATGAAATTTTGGCCAATTTAGCAAAACTGGGCAGTCTTTAAGAAATTTTATGCATTTTGCAATTTCAGGCGCTGCAGCGCGCTGAATCGCGCTAGAGCGCATTTCGAGTGGCAGCGTATGGGAGCACTTTTCGTGTGGTACACGCAACTAAAATAGGTTCATATTTGATATAATTCAGTCCCACTAGGGTCCTAGGGACCCTTAAATACCAAAATCGTGAAATTTTGGCTATTTCAGTCAAAATTGGCCAATTTTTAAGAAATTTGAGAAATTTTGCAATTTCAGGCAAAGCAGCGCGCTGAATCGTGTTGGAGCACTTTTCGCGCGGTAATGCGCGATAATGCTTTTCGCGCTGCAGTGCTTGGGAGCGCTTTTCGCGCGGTAGCTCACGGTAGCGCTTTTTGCGCTACAGTGCGCGGTATCACTTTTCGCGCGATAGCGCGCTTCTAAAATAGGTTTACATTTGATATAATTCAGTCCCACTAGGGTCCAAGGTACCTTAAAATACCAAAATTGTGAAGTTTTGGTCATTTCAGCCAAAACTAAGTAGTTTTTAAGAAATTCTTGGCATTTTGTAGTTTTAGGCGCTGCAGCGCGCGGAATCGCGCTGGAGCATTTTTCGCGCGGGAGCGCGCAATAGCATTTTTCGCGCTGCAACACGCGATATGGCCTTTAGCGCGGTGGGCGTGATACCGCTTTTCGTCAGGCAGCGCGCGATAGCGCATTTAGCATGACAGCGTGGGATAGCGCTTTTCGCGAGGCAGCGCACGATAGCGCATTTCGCATGACAGCGTGTGATAGCGCTTTTCGCGCGCCAGCTTGCGGCTAAAATAAGTTCACATTTGATATAATTCAAGCTCACTAGTCCAACAGACCTTAAAATACAAAAACCGTGAAGTTTTGGTCATTTCAGTCAAAACTGGGCAGTTTTTAAGAAATTCTGGGCATTTTGCAATTTTAGGCGCTGCAGCTCCCTGAATCGCGCTGGAGCGCTTTTTGCGCGACAGCGCGTGGGAGAGCTTTTCGCACTGCAGTGCACTGTAGCACTCTTCGCGCGACAGCGCGCTTCCAAAATAGGCTTACATTTGATATAATTCAGTCCCACTATGGTTCGAGGGACCTTAAAATACCAAAACCGTGAAGTTTTGGCTATTTCAGCCAAAACTAAGTAGTTTATAAGAAATTCTTGGCATTTTGCAATTTCAGGCGCTGCAGCGCGCTGAATCGCGCTAGAGCATTTTTTGCACGACAGCGTGCAGTAGCGCTTTTCGTGCTGCAGCGGGCGGTATGGCTTTTTGCATGGCAGCTCGCGGCTTAAAACAAGTTCACATCTGATATAATTCAGGCCCACTGGGGTCCAAGGGACTTTAAAATTCAAAAACCTTAAGTTTTGGCCATTTCAGTCAGAATTGGGCAGTTTTTAAGAAATTATAGGCATTTTGCAATTTCAGGCGCTGCAGCGCGCTGAATCACGCTGGAGCGCTTTTCGCACAGCAACGCGCAGTAGCGCTTTTTGTGTTGCAGTGCTCGCTAGCGATTTTCGCATGGTAGCGCATGGGAGCGCTTTTCGCGCTATAGTGCGTGGTAGCACTTTTCGCGCGGGCAGCGCGCTTCTAAAATAAGTTCACATTTAATTTGATTCAGTCCCACTTGGGTCCGAGGGACCTTAAAATACTAAAATCGTGAAGTTTTGGTCATTTCAGCCAAAACTAAGTAGTTTTATAAAATTCTTGGCATTTTGCAATTTCAGGTGCTGCAGCGCGCTGAATCGCGCTGGAGCATTTTTTGCGCGAGAGCGCGCAGTAGCATTTTTCGCGCTGCGGCGCGCGATAGCGCATTTCGCGCGGCAGCGCGCGATGGCACTTTTCGTGCGCCAGCTCGCGGCTAAAATAAGTTCACATTTTGTATAATTCAAGCCCACTAGGGTTCAAGGGACCTCAAAATACAAAAACCGTGAAGTTATGGCCCATTTCAGTCAAAATCGGGCAGTTTTTAAGAAATTCTAGGCATTTTGCAATTTCAGGCGCTGCAGCTCACTGAATCGCGCTAGAGCGCTTTTCGCACGGCAGTGCGCGGGAGAGCTTTTCGCACTGCAGTGCACGGTTGGCACTTTTTGCGCGGCAGTGTGCTTCTAAAATAAGTTCGCATTTGATATAATTCAGTCTCACTATGGTCCGAGGGACCTTAAAATACCAAAACCGTTGAAGTTTTTGGTTATTTCAGCCAAAATTAAGTAGTTTTAAAAAAATTCTTGGCATTTTGCAGTTTCAGGCGCTGTGCAGCGCGCTGAATCGCGCTGGAGGATTTTTCGCGCGGGAGTGCGCTTCTAAAATAAGTTCACATTTGATATAATTCAGTCCCACTATGGTCTGAGGGACCTTAAAATACCAAAATCGTGAAGTTTTAGCTATTTCAGCAAAAATTAAGTAGTTTTTAAGAAATTCTTGGCATTTTGCAATTTCAGGCGCTGCAGCGCGCTGAATAGTGCTGGAGCATTTTTTGTGCGGCAGCGCGAAGTAGTGTTTTTCATGCTGCAGCGCTCGATATGGCTTTTTGCATGGCAGCTCGCGGCTAAAACAAGTTTACATCTGATATAATTAAGGCCCACTAGGGTCCAACGGACCTTGAAATACAAAAACTATGAAATTTTGACCATTTCAGCCAAAACTGGGCAATTTTTAAGGAACTCTAGGCACTTCGCAATTTCAGGCACTACAGTGCGCTGAATCGCGCTAGAGCGCTTTTCGAGCCGCAGTGCGCAGGAGCGCTTTTCATGCGGCAAAGCACAGCTAAATTAGGTTCACATTTGATATAATTCAGTTCCACTAGGGTCCTAGGGATCATAAAATACTAGAACCGTGAAATTTTAGCTATTTTAGCCAAAATTGAACAGTTTTTAAGAAATTCTAGGCATTTTGCAATTTCAGGTGCTGAATCGCGTTGGAGCGCTTTTCACGCTGTAGTGCTCGGTAGTGCTTTTCGCGCTCTAGCGCTCGGCTCCAATAGGATCACATTTAATATAATTCAGTACGCTTGGGTCCTAGGGACCTTAAAATACCAAAACCGTAAAATTTTGGCCATTTTAGTCAAAACTGGACAGTTTTTAAGAAATTTTAGGCGTTTTGTAATTTCAGGCGCTGCAGCAGCACGCTGGAGCGCTTTTCGCGCCGCAGCGCGCGGTTAAAATAGGTTCACATTTGATATAATTCTATCTCACTAGGGTCCTAGGAACCTTAAAATACCAAAACTGTGAAGTTTTAACCATTTCAACCAAACTAGGCGGTTTTTAAAAAATTCTAAGCATTTTGCAATTTCAGGCGCTGCAGCGCGCTAAATCGCCCAATAGCGCTTTTCGCGCAGCAGTGCACGGCTAAAATAGGTTCACATTTGATATAATTATGTCCCACTAGAGTCCTAGGGATCTTAAAATACCAAAAATCGTGAAATTTTGGCCATTTCAGTCAAAATTGGGCAGTTTTTAAGAAATTCTAAGCATTACGCAATTTCAGGCACTGCAGTGCGCTGAACCGCGTTGGAGCGCTTTTTGGGCGGTAGCTCGCAGTAGCGCTATTCGCGCTACAGAGCGCGGTACCGCTATTCGCGCAGCAGCGCGCAGCCAAAATAGGTTCACATTTGATATAATTCTGACCCACAAGGGTCCTAGGGTCCTTAAAATTCTAAAACCATGAAATTTTGTCCATTTCAGCAAATACTGGGCAGTTTTTAAAAAATTCTATACATTTTGCTATTTCGGGCGCTACAGCACGCTGAATCGCGCTGGAGCGCTTTTCGAGCGACAACACGCGGAACCGCTTTCCGCGCTCCACCGCGCGGCTAAAATATGTTCAAATTTGATATAATTCTGTCCCACTAGGGTCATAGGAACCTTAAAATACCAAAACCGTGAAATTTTGGCCATTTCAGTCAAAACCGGATAGTTTTTAAGAAATTCTAGGCATTTTGCTATTTCAGGCGCTGCAGCGCGCTGAAGCGCGCTGGAGCGCTTTTCTCGCGACAGCTCGCGGTAACGCTTTCACGCGGCTACGCGCGGTAGCACTTTTTGCGCTGTAGAGCATGGTAGCGCTTTTTGCGCAGCAACGCGCGGCTAAAATAGGTTCATAATTGATATAATTCAGTCCCCACTAGGGTCATAAGGACCTTAGCATTCCAAAACCGTGAAATTTTGGCCATTTTAGCCAAAACTGGCCAGTTTTTAAGAAATTCTAAGCATTTTGCAATTTCAGGCGCTGCAGCATGCTGAATGGCGCTGCAGCGCCTTTCGAGCGGCGGCGCGTGGGTAGCGCTTTTTGCGGTAATGCTTTTTGCGCAGTAACGTGTGGTATAGCCTTTCGCGCTCCAACGCGTGGCTAAAATAGGTTCACATTTGATATACTTCTGTCCCACTAGGGTCCTAGGGACCTTAAAATCCCAAAACTGGGAAGTTTTGGCCATTTAAGCCAAAACTGGGCAGTTTTCAAGAAATTCTAGGTATTTTGGAATTTAAGGCGCTGCAGCGCGCTGAATCGCGCTGGAGCTGTTTTCGCGTGGCAGCGCGCGGGAGCATTTTGCGTGCTGCAGTGCACAGTAGAACTTTTTGCGTGGCAGCGCGTGGCTAAAATAGGTTCACAATTGATATAATTCCGTCCCACTAGGGTCCGACGGACCTTAAAATCCTAAAACCATGACATTTTGGCCATTTCAGCCAAAACTAAGTAGTCTTTAAGAAATTCATGGCATTTTGCAATTTCAGGCGCTGCAGTGCGCTGAATCGCGCTAAAGGGCTATTCGCGCGGCAGCGCGCGGTATGGCTTTTTGCGCGGAAGCGTGCGCTAGCGCTTTTCACGCGGCAGCGCGCGATAGCGATTTTCGTGCGGCAGCTCGTGGCTAAAACAAGTTCACATTTGATATAATTCAGGCCCACTATGGTCCAAGGGACCTTAAAATACAAAAATCATAAAGCTTTTGCAATTTCTGGCAAGACTGGGCAGTTTTTAATAAATTTTATGCATTTTGCAGTTTCAGGCGCTGCAGCGCGCTGATTCGCGCTGGAGCGCTTTTCGTGCTGGAGCGCTTTTCGTGCTGCAGCACACGGGATCGCCTTTCGCGCTCAAGCGTGCGGCTAAAATAAGTTCACATTTGATATAATTCTGTTCCACTATGGTCCTAGGGACCTTTAAAATACCAAAACCGTGAAATTTTGGCCATTTCAGTCAAAACTGGATAGTTTTTAAGAAATTCTAGGCATTAAGTAATTTCAGGCACTGAAGCGCTTTTCGCGCAACAGCGCGCAGCTAAAATAGGTTTACAGTTGATATAATTCTATACTACTAGGGTCCTAGGCACCTTAAAATACCAAACTGTAAAGTTTTAGCCATTTTAGCCAAAGCTGGGCAGTTTTTAAAAAATTCTAGGCATTTTGGAGTCAGGTACTGTAGCGCGCTGAATCGCGCTGGAGCGCTTTTCGCACGGATGCACGCGGTAGCGCTTTTCACGTAGGAGCGCTCTGTAGCCGTTTCGCGCGGTAACGTGCGGTTAAAATAAGTTCACATTTGATATAATTCTGTCCCATTAGGGTCACAGGCACCTTAAAATACCAAAACTGTGAGGTTTTAGCCATTCCAGCCAAAACTAGGCAGTTTTTAAGAAATTCTAGGCATTTTACAATTTCAGGCGCTGTAGCGCGCTGTATCGCGCTATAACGCTTTTTGCGCGGCAGCTCGCGGCAGCGCGCGGTAGTGGTTTTCGTGCTGCAGCGTGCGATAGCGCATTTTGCGCGGCAGCACGCGGCTAAAACAGGTTCACATTTGATATAATTCTGTCCACTGGGGTCCTAGGGACCTTAAAATTCTAAAACCGTGAAGTTTTCGCAATTTCAGCCAAAACTAAGCAGTTTTTAAAAAATTATTAGCATTTTGCAATTTCAGGCGCTGCAACGCGCTGAATCGCGCTGGAGCCCTTTTTGTGTGGCAACATGCGGATGCAGTTTTCGTACTGCAGCACGCGATGGTGCTTTTCGCGCAGTAGCTCGCTACTAAAACAGGTTCACATTTGATATAATTCAGTCCCACTAGGGTCCAACGGAACTTGAAATACAAAAACTGTGAAATTTTGGCCATTTCAGCCAAAACTGGGCAGTTTTTAAGAAATTTTAGGCATTTTGCAATTTCAGGCATTTTGCAATTTCAAGCACTGCAACGCACTGAATCGCGCTAGAGCGCTTTTCGAGCCGCAGCGCGCAGGAGCGTTTTTCGAGTCGCAGCGCGCAGGAGCGCTTTTCGAGCCGCAGCGCGCAAGAGCGCTTTTCGCGTGGCAAACCACGACTAAAATAGGTTCACATTTGATGTAATTCAGTTCCACTAGGGTCCTAGGGACCATAAAATACCATAACCGTAAAATTTTGGCTATTTCAGCCAAAATTGAGCAGTTTTTAAGAAATTCTAGGCATTTTGCAATTTCAGGCGCTGAATCGCGTTGGAGCGCTTTCGCGCTGCAGTGCTCGGTAGCGCTTTTCGCGCTCAGCTACAATAGGTTCACATTTGATATAATTCAGTATGCTAGGGTCCTAGGGACCTTAAAATACCAAAACCGTAAAATTTTGGCCATTTTAGTCAAAATAGGGCAGTTTTTAAGAAATTCTAGGCATTTTGTAATTTCAGGCGCTGGAGCGCTTTTCGCACAGCAGTGCGCCATTATAATAGGTTCACATTTGATATAATTATGTCCCACTAGGGTCCTAGGCACCTTAAAATACCAAAATCGTGAAGTTTTAGCCATTTCAACCAAAACTAGGCAGTTTTTAAAAAATTCTAGGTATTTTGCAATTTCAAGCGCTGCAGCACGCTGAATCGCCCAATAGCGCTTTTCGCGCAGCAGCACACGGCTAAAATAGGTTGACATTTGATATAATTCTGTCCCACTAGAGTCCTAGGGATCTTAAAATACCAAAATCATGAAATTTTGGCCATTTCAGTCAAAATTGGGTAGTTTTTTAAGAAATTATAGGCATTTTAGAATTTCAGGCACTCCAGCACGCTGAATCGCGTTGGAGCGCTTTTCGTGCGGCAGCTCACAGTAGCGTTATTCGCGCTGCAGAGCGCGGTACCGCTGTTCACGCAGCAGCGCGCGGCCAAAATATGTTCACATTTGATATAATTCTGACCCACAAGGGTCCTAGGGACCTTAAAATTCTAAAACCGTAAAATTTTGGCCATTTCGGCAAAATTTGGGCAGTTTTAAGAAATTCTATCATTTTGCTATTTCAGGCGCTACAGCGTGCTGAATCGCGCTGGAGCGCTTTTCGGGCGGCAACACGCAAGTGGCGCTTTTCGCGCTACAGTGCTCAGAAACGCTTTTCGCACGGCCGCGCGCGGAATCGCTTTCCGCGCTCCACCGCGCGGCTAAAATATGTTCAAATTTGATATAATTCTGTCCCACTAGGGTCATAGGAACCTTAAAATACCAAAACCATGAAATTTTGGCCATTTCAGTCAAAACTGGATAGTTTTTAAGAAATTCTAGGCATTTTGCTATTTCAGGCGCTGCAGCGCGCTTGGAGCGCTTTTCTCGCGACAGCTCGCGGTAACGCTTTCACGCGGCTACGCGCGGTAGCACTTTTTGCGCTGTAGAGCATGGTAGCACTTTTTGCGCAGCAACGCGCGGCTAAAATAGGTTCACAATTGATATAATTCAGTCCCACTAGGGTCATAAGGACCTTAACATTCCAAAACCGTGAAATTTTGGCTATTTTAGCCAAAACTGGCCAGTTTTTAAGAGATTCTAGGCATTTTGCAATTTCAGGCGCTCCAGCATGCTGAATTGCGCTGCAGCGCTTTCGAGCGGTGGCGCACGGTGGCGTGCAGTAACGCTTTTCGCGGGGAGCGCGCGGCTAAACTAGGTTCACATTTGATATAATTTAGTCCCGCTATGGTCCTAAGGACCTTAAAATTCCAGAACCGTGAAATTTTGGCAATTTCAGCCAAAACTGGCCAATTTTTAAGAAGTTCTATGCATTTTACAATTTAAGGAGCTGCAGCGCTCTGAATCGGGCTGGAGAGCTTTTCACGTGGCAGCGCCCGGGTGCCCTTTTTGTGCGGCAGCGCGCAGGAGCGCTTTTGATGCTGCAGTGCACGGTAGCGCTATTCGCGTGGCAGCGCGCTGGAGTACTTTTCATGCTGCAGTGCATGGTAGCGCTATTCGCGTGGCAGTGCCTGGCTAAAATAGGTTCACATTTGATATAATTGAGTCCCATTAGGGTCCGAGGGACCTTAAAATACCAAAATCATGAAGTTTTGGCCATTTCAGCCAAATCTAAGTGGTTCTTAAGAAATCCTTGGCTTTTTACAATTTCAGGAGCTGCAGCGCACTAAATCGCGCTGGAGCGCTATTCACGCGGCAGGGCACAGTAGCGCTTTTCGTGCTGCATCACGCAGTATGGATTTTCGCGCGGCAAAGTGCCATAGCGCTTTTCGCGCGGCAGCACGCAGGAGCGCTTTTCGCGCTGCAGCGTGCGACTAAAATAGGTTCACATTTGATATAATTCTGTTCCACTACGGTCCTAGAGACCTTAAAATATCAAAATCGTGAAGTTTTAGCCATTTCAGTCAAAACTAAGCAGTTTTTAAGAAATTATTGATATTTTGCAATTTCAGGCGCTGCAGCGCGCTGAATCGCGCTGGAGCGCTTTTCTCACTGTAGCACTTTTAGCGCTCTAGCTCGCAACTACAAAAGGTTCACATTCGATATAATTCAGTACGCTTGGGTCCTAGGGACCTTAAAATATCAAAACCGTGAAGTTTTGGCCATTTCAGTCAAAACTGGGCAATTTTAAAGAAGTTCTATGCATTATGCAATTTAAGGCGTTGTAGCGCGCTGAATCGTGCTGGAGCGCTTTTCACGCGGCAGTACGCGAGAGCACTTTTCATGCTGCAATGCACGGTAGCGCTTTTCGTGCAGCAGCACGTGGCTAAAATAGGTTCGCATTTAATATAATTTCATTCGACTAGGGACCGAGGGATCTTAAAATACCAAAACTATGAAGTTTTGGTTATTTCAGCCAAAACTAAGTAGTTTTTAAAAAATTCTTGGCATTTTGCAATTTCAGGCGCTGCAGCGCGTTGAATCGCGCTGGAACGCTTTTCGCGCTGCAGCGCGCGGTATGGCCTTTCACGTGGCGGCACGCAATAGCGCTTTTCGCACGGTAGCTTGCGGCTAAAACAAGTTCACATTTTATATAATTCAGGCCCACTAGGGTCCAAGGGACCTTAAAATACAAAAACCACGAAGTTTTGGCCATTTCAGTCAAAACTGGGCAGTTTTTAAGAAATTCTAGGCATTTTGCAATTTCAGGCGTCGCAGCACGCTGAATTGCGCTGGAACGCTTTTCACGTGGCAGCGCGCGGGAGCTCTTCGCGTGCTGCAGCGCGCGGTATTGCCTTTCGCGCTCCAACACAGCTAAAATAGGTTCATATTTGATATAATTCTGTCCCACTATGGTCCTAAGGACCTTAAAATACCAAAACCATAAAAATTTTATCCATTTCGATCAAAACTGGGCAGTTTTTAAGAAATTATAGGCATTTTACAATTTTAGGCACTGCAGCGCGCTGAAGCACTTTTTGCAAAGCAGCGCGCAACTAAAATAGGTAAACATTTAATATAATTTTGTACCACTAGGGTCCTAGGTACCTTAAAATACCAAAATCATGAAATTTTGGCCATTTCAGCCAAAACTGGGCTGTTTTTAAGAAATTCTAAGAATTTTGCAATTTCAGGCGCTGCAGCGAGCTGAATCACGCTGGAGCGCTTTTCGTACGACAATGCGCAGCAACGCTGTTTGCGCTGCAGTGCTCGGCAGCGCTTATCGCGCGGCAGCTCGCAGTATCGCTTTTTGCGCTCCAACACATGGCTAAAATAGGTTCACACTTGATATTATTCTGTCCCACTAGGGTCCTAGGGACCTTAAAATACCAAAACAATAAAATTTTTGCCATTTCAGTCAGAACTGGGCAATTTTTAAGAAATTCTAGGCATTTTGCAATTTCAGGCGCTAAAGCGCGCAATCGCACTGGAGCGCTTAGCGCGTGGTAGCGCTTTTCACGCAGCAGCATAAGGATAAAATAGGTTCACATTTGATAAAATTCTGTCCCACTAGGGCCCTAGGGACCTAAAAATTCCAAAATTGTGAAATTTTGGCCATTTCAGCAAAACTGGGCAGTTTATAAGAAATTATACGCATTTTATAATTTCAAGCACTACAGCGCACTGAATCGCGCTGGAGCGCTTTTTGCGCGGGAGCGTTGTTCACACTGCAGCATGCGGGAGCGCTTTTCACGCGACAGCGCAGGGGAGCGGTTTACACGTGGCAGCGTGCGGCTAAAATAAGTTCACATTTGATATAATTCTGTCCCACTAGGGTCCTAGGGACCTTAAAATACCAAAACCGTGAAGTTTAAGCCATTTTACCCAAAACTAAGTAGTTTTTAAGAAATTCTTGGCAATTTGCAATTGCAGGCGCTGCAGCATGGTGAATCGCGCTGGAGCGCTTCTCGAGCGGCGGCACGTGGTAGCGCTTTTCGCGCAGCATGGCGCTACTAAAATAGGTTCACATTTGATATAATTCAGTCCCATAGGGTCCTAGGGACCTCAAAATATCAAAACAGTGAAGTTTTGGCAATTTCAGTAAAAACTGGGCAGTTCTTAAGAAATTCTAGGCATTTTGCAATTTCAGGTGCTGCAGAGCACTGAATCGCCCTACAGCGCTTTTCGCGCGGCAGCACTTTTCGTGATGCAGCGCGCAATAGCGCTTTTCGCGCGGTAGCTCGCCGCTAAAATAGGTTCACATTTAAAATAATTCAGTCCCACTAGGGTCCAAGGGACCTTAAAATACAAAAACCATGAAATTGTGGTCATTTAAGCCAAAACTAGTTAATTTTTAAGAAATTCTAGGTATTTTTCAATTTCAGGCGCTGCAACGCACGGAATCGCGATGGAGCGCTTTTCTAGTTGCAGCACGTGGGAGCGATGTTCGCGCGGCAGCGCGTGGCTAAAATAAGTTCACATTTGATATAATTCAGTCCCACTAGGGTCCTAAGGACCTTAAAATACCAAAACAGTGAAGTTTTAGCTATTTCAGCCAAAACTGGGTAGTTTTTATGAAATTTTAGACATTTTGCAATGTCAGGCACTGCAGTGCGCTGAATTGCGTTGGAGTGCTTTTCGCACGTTAGCGCTTTTCACGCTGTAGTGCTCAATAGCGCTTTTCGCGTGGCAGCGCGTGGGAGCCTTTTCACACGGTAACGCGCGGTTAAAATAGTTTCTCATTTGATATAATTCAGTCCCACTAGGGTCCTAGGGACCTTAAAATCTCAAAATCATGAAATTTTGGCCATTTCAACCAAAATATTTTAAAGAAATTCTAGGCATTTTGCAATTTCAGGCGCTGCAGCGCGCTGAATCGCCCTGGAGCGCTTTTCGCCGCTGCAGCGCGCGGGAGAGCTTTCCGCGAGGCAGCGCGCGGCAGCGCTTTTCACGCAGCAGCGCGCGGCTAAAATAAGTTCGCATTTGATATAATTATGTCCCACTAGGGTCTTAGGGACATTAAAACACAAAACCTGTGAAAATTTAGCCATTTCAGCCAAAACAAATAGTTTTTTAAGAAATTATTAGAATTTTGCAATTTTAGGCGCTTGAGTGCTCTGAATCGCGCTAGAGCATTTTTTGACCGGCAGCGCGTGGTAGAACTTCTCGTGTTGCAGCGTGCGATAGCACTTTTCATGCGGTAGCTCGCGGCTAAAATAGGTCAACATTTGATATAATTCAGTCCCACGACGGTCCAAGGGACCTTAAAATACAAAAACTTTGAAATTTTGGCCATATGAGCCAAAACTGGGCAGTTTTAAAAAACATTTTAGGCATTTTGTAGTTTCAGGCGCTGCAGCACGCTGAATCTCACTAGAGCGCTTTTCAAGCGGCAGCGTGCGGGAGAGCTTTTCGCGCGGCAGCGCTGTTCGCGTGGCAGCGCGCGATAGCGTTTTCGCGCTGTAGCTCTTTTTATGCAGCGTGTGCCGCTAAAATAAGTTCACATTTGATATAGTTCAGGCCCACTAGGGTCCAAGGGATCTTAAAATACAGAAATCGTGAAGTTTTGGCCATTCCTGTCAAAACTGGGCAGCTTTTAAGAAATTATAATAATTTTGTAATTTCAGGCGCTGTAGTGCTGAATCGCGCTAGAGTGCTTTTCGAGCGAGCGGCAGCGCGCAGGAGCGCTTTCCGCGTGGCAGCACTAGGTAGCGCTTTTTGGGTGGCAGCGCGCGATAACATTTTTACGCTTGCAGAGCGCTGTAGCGCTTTTATGCAGTAGTTGCGCGGCTTAAATAGGTTCACATTTGATATAGTTCATGCCCACTAGGGTCCATGGGACCTTTAAATACAGATAACCGTGAAGTTTTGGCCATTTCAGTCAAAACTTGGCAGCTCTTAAGAAATTCTGGTAATATTGCAATTTCAGGCGCTGCAGCTCGCTGAATCGCGCTAGAGCGCTTTTCGAGCGGCAGCGCGTGGGAGCGCTTTTCGCATGGCAGGGCTCGGGAGCGCTTTTTGCGCAGCGACGCGCGATAGCATTTTGGCGCTGTAGCGCTTTTTATGTAGCAGCACGCGGCTAAAATGAGTTCATATTTGATATAATTCAGGCCCACTAGGGTCCAAAGGACCTTAAAATACAGAAATCGGGAAGTTTTGGCTATTTCAGTCAAAACTGGGCAATTTTGAAAAAATTCTAGGCATTTGGCAATTTCAGGCGCTGCAGCGCAGTGAATCGCGTTAGAGCGCTTTTCGTGCGGCAACGCGCAGTAGCGATGTTCGTGTTGCAGTGGTCGGTAGCGCTTTTTGCGCGGGAGCGCTTCTCGCGCTGCATTGCGTGGCTAAAATTGGTTCACATTTGATATAATTCAGCCCTGCTAGGGTCCGAGGGACCTTAAAATATCATAATCTTGAAGTTTTGGCCATTTCAACCAAAACTAAGTAGTTTTTAAGAAATTCTTGGAATTTTGCAATTTCAGATGCTGCAGAGCGCAGAATCGCGCTAGAGCGTTTTTTCGCGCGACAGTGCGCAGGAGTGCTTTACGGGCTGCAGCGCGCGGTATGGCTTTCTGCGCGGCAGCGCGCGGTATGGCTTTCCGCGGGGCAGCGCATGGTATGGCTTTCCGCACGACATCGTGCGGTATGGCTTTCTGTGCGGCAGCGCTCGATAGCGCTTTTCGCACGATAGCTCGCAGCTAAAACAAGTTCACATTTGATATAATTCAGGCCCACCAGGGTCCAATAAACCTTAAAATACAAAAATCATGAAGTTTTGGCTATTTCAATTGAAACTGGGCACTTCTTAAGAAATTCTAGGCATTTTACAATTTCAAGCGCTGTAGCGCGCTGAATCACGCTAGAGCGCTTTTCGCGCGGCACCGCATAGTAGCGCTTTTTGCGCTGCAGTGCTCGGAAGCACTTTTCGCGTGGCAGCGCGCGGTATCGTTTTTAGCGCAGTAGCGCATGGCTAAAATAGGTTCACATATGATATAACTCTATCTCACTAGGGTCATAGGGACCTTAAAATTCCAAAATCGTGAAATTTTGGCCATTTCAACCAAAACTGGGCAGTTTTTAAGAAATATAAGCATTTTGCAATTTTAAGCACTGGAGCGCTTTTCGCACGGTAGCGCGCAGCTAAAATAAGCTCACATTTGATATAATTCTGTCCCACTATGGTATTAGGAACCTTAAAATACCAAACCCGTGAAATTTTAGCCATTTCAGCCATAACAAACAGTTTTTAAGAAATTATTGGCATTTTGCAATTTCAGGCGCTGTAGCGCACTGAATCGTGCTAGAGCGCTTTTAGGTAGCTTGGGTTACCAAGACTACCATTCCTGTGATGCACAGATGTCTTGTACCCATCACGATTGGACCTTATATCAATCGAATTTGGTGCGATGTCATGCCCATGGATGTTTACCACGTTCTCTTAGGGAGACCATGGTTATATGACAGGGACGTGACTATTCATGGCAGGACCAACACATATTCATTCATGTTGAATGGGCAGAAGGTGGTCCTGAATCCTGTCAAACCCTTAGCCTCACACCCAAGACCGAAAGCCACCAAAGAGACCCTTCCGCCCATAGAACGGAAGAAGGCCTTGAATATTATCCGGGGAGTTGAGTTAGAGAGAGAGAGTTTTGCGAATGGCATCCTTTATGCCTTGGTGGTACTCCAAGTCATCTGGACTGGTGCCTGACACCACCCACCTTCCTAAATATGCCAGGAAGCTTCTTGAGGACTTTCAAGATGTCCATCATGAGGAGTTGCCTGCAGGATTACCTCCCATGAGGTCGATCCAGCACGCCATTGATTTAGTCCCTGGCTCCTCCCTACCCCATTTGCCTCACTACCGTTTAGACCCCACAGCGCACGTTGAGCTGCAGAGGCAGATCACTGAACTATTAAATTGTGGATTCATTCGTCATAGTATGAGTCCATGTGCTGTTCCAGCCCTTCTTTGCCCCCAAGAAGGATGGAACATGGCGCATGTGTGTTGACAACTGAGCTATCAACCAAATCACTGTGAAGTATAGATTCCCCATTCCATGATTGGATGACATGTTGGACATGCTGAGTGGTGCCGCTGTCTTCTCAAAGATAGATCTGAGGAGCAGATACCACCAGATTAGGATTAGAGAGGGAGACGAGTGGAAGACTGCCTTCAAGTCGAAGGAGGGATTGTATGAGTGGCTAGTGATGCCCTTTGACTATCCAATGCCCCAAGCACCTTTGTTCGGATGATGACTCATGTCTTCCAGACCTACATGGGTAAGTTTGTCGTCATTTATTTTGATGACATTCTGGTGTATAGCCGCTCTAGCGATGACCACCTGGGTCATCTTTGCACCATTTATATGAGCTCCTGTGAGCCGAAAAGCTGTACATCCACATGAATAAGTGCATATTCTTCGTGGAGTCTGTCATCTTTCTGGGTTACATAGTAGGCTCCTTGGGAATCTATGTTGATCCTGAGAAGGTGAGGGCTATCATGGAGTGGCGCACGCCACAAAACATCCATGATGTGCGTTGCTTTCACGGCCTGGCCACTTTTTACCTACATTTCATAAGGGATTTTAGTGGTATCATGGCCCCTATCACAGAGTGTACCGAGAAGGGCGAGTTCAAGTGGCCATCTTTTGCTGGAAAAGCATTTTAGCTTATCAAGGAGAAGATGTCATCTGCCCCACTGTTGAGATTGCCAAATTTTGGCAAGACCTTTGAGGTGTCTTGCGATGCTTCCGACGTTGGGATTGGTGGAGTCCTCACCCAGGAGGGCCACCCTATGGGATATTTCAGCGAGAAACTCTCAGGCCGAAAGCTAAATTATTCTAATTATGAGCGTGAGTTTTACACTTTAGTGCAGAGCTTGAGACACTGGAGGCACTACCTATTGCCAAAGGAGTTTATCCTACACTCGGATCACCAAGCTCTTAGATATATAAACTCGCAGCATAAGCTTAGCCCACGCCAAGCAAAGTGCGTGTCTTTCCTACAGAAGTACGACTTTGTACTCAAATATTGCAAAGGGAAGAATAACACACCCGCCGATGCTTTGAGCAGAGTTACTCTTGTCCTCACAGAGATGAGAGCACATGTGATAGGCTTTGAGCACATGATCGAGGATTATGCCACATGCCCTGATTTTAGTGGCATCTATAGTGCTCTAACCACCGACCCATACCACGACACTACGGACTATGTCATTCGGGACCGGTACCTATTTTGGGGCACACGACTATGCATTCCCAATACGTCTATGCGCAATTTTATAGTATGGGAGTTGTATGGTGGAGGACTAGGAGGACATATTGGGAGGGACAAGACAATAGATCTTGTTTAGGAGAGATTTTACTAGCCAAGGATGGTGAGGTTCATTGCCCAGATTGTGAGAAGCTACAGGGTGTGTCAGGTTGTAAAGAGAAATAAACAGCCCAATGGATTGTACACCCCTCTACCCATTCCTTCCACCCCTTAGGAGGATGTCAGTATGGACTTTGTGCTAGGACTACCACGCACACAACGTCAGCACGACTCCATCCTAGTGGTAGTAGATCGCTTCTCCTAGATGGCATATTTTATCCCATGCTGCAAAACTAACGACGCCTCTGCCATGGCAAAACTTTATTTTAAATAGCTGGTAGCTCATAGGGGTGTACCCAAGATGATAGTGACTGACAGGGATGTCAAGTTCACGAGCTATTTCTGGAAAACCTTGTGGCATCTTATGGGAACCAAGCTCATGTTCTCGACAGCCTACCACCTGCAGACCGATGGCCAGACTGAGGTTGTTAACCATAGCCTTGGGAATTTGCTGAGATGTCAAGTTGGGGACCATAAGGCTAATTGGGATTTGATCTTACCACATGCCCAATCAGCCTACAATAACTTATTAAACAGGTCAACTGGGTTGTCTTCGAATGAGATAGTTCACGGCCATAGAGCTAGAGTTCCTCTAGATTTAGTTCCCCTATCGTACACTAATAGGACGAGTCATTTTGCATCAGAATTTGCATTACAATTTCATGAATTACATAAGGAGATTGAGCGCAGATTGCAAAGCAACTACGATCATTATAAGATACAAGCTGATGCCAGACAAAGGGACACATCTTTTGAGGTAGGTGACTTGGTGATGGTGCGACTGAGTCCAGACAGGCTTCCCACGGGAAGCCTAAAGAAGCTGGCCGACATAAAACTGGACCATACAGGGTGACGAAAAGGATTGGTACGAATGCATACCAGTTAGCCTTGCCATGTGATTGGGGAGTACATCCAGTGTTCAATGTGGCTGATCTGACCCGATTCTACGGACACCCACTGGGACCAGATGAGACTTCTGTAGATAGTTCCAAACCAGAACGTATGAGAGAGCAGTGTGTTGGTGAGGATATATCTCCACAGATAGCCATGCCTACTTGTTCCCCTGATGGTAGCACCCCAGCACTAGAGGACAAAGCTTCAGTTAAGGACCTATTACCGATACCAAGGTCCACAGACAGATTACCCCAAGGAGATTCATTGCCAGAGCTGATTCTGGATGAGGATACAGAGCCCACTACTGAGGGCGGCTTTCAGAGATACTTGGTTCGGTGGAGAGGACTACCCGGCATGGAGGACAGTTGGGTACTTGTAGAGGAGATTGTGTGAGGCCCCCGTACTGGTAATAAGGAAGTACGGTGCTCCAACTATGGCAAATCCCTCACTTAAGTAAAGTTAGGTGAACCCAACCTAGCTTAAGTCAAGGACTTGTCACCAAGTGCTATAACATCCATCAATTTAAATATCAAAGTGGCGGAAGCAGTAAAATAAAGTAACATCCACAAGAATACATAGTAAGGAAAGAAAATGCAATAAAGTAACTCATCACAATGTAGAAAGTAGAGTACATCCAGAAATTAATTATTACAAACTGAAATGAATAACTGCAAGATGAAAGACTCTCGTCCTCACTGAAAATAAATAATGCAAAACTATCTAAATAGCTGCTGGAAGGTCCTCCTCCTGTACTGGCTCCTCCTCTGCAACACTGCCCACGAACACATCTGAATCTGACATTTATCAGGTATCACAAATGCCAGGGCCCCAGCCAACAAAATAAAAAGGTTACAGTTAGACAATTGTCTAAGTATATTTTAGGACTATTTAAATGAACTGAATATTAAAGGATATCACATTTAATTTAACTACACATGCAGCAGTAAAGGGTGCAACAAGCTATGAAAGAACTGGAATACTATAAACTATCTATTTATAGCATGCAACATGTATGTAAGGTAACATACAAAACTCAAAATAAGCAAGGTAAGGCTAAAAGCAAAATAACTGTAGCTACTGAATAAACATGATCCTAATATGATTATAATCAAGGTAAAACATGCTAAGTATAAAAGAACACAAGTACTAAATACAATAAAATTCTAGCATCCTAAACATGCCATTTATACATTTATTTAAGCCATAAAATATACATACAACATGTTGATTAATATGAAAATAAAGGCCACTGAGACATGTGGCAAAAGCAAAGCAATGCATAACATAATAAGCCACTGAGACATGTGGCAAAGCGAGCAAATACTGAAAATAAGGCCATTGAAACATGTGGCAAAACAAATCAAAAAAACAATACAATACAGCTAAAGTAGTAATAAGCCTAAGTTCTAGTACTGCCATACCAGCCAATAGGCCATACAGGGCCTCCAAAATCAGTCAATCAATCAATCCCCAGTCTAGCCATCCAAATATGCTAGGTCTGGGTCCAGTCTATACAATACTACTACTGAAGAGGCGACTAAACTAGGTCATATTCTACTAACTGTGACAAAACAAAATTGAATGATATGTAAATTCAATACTAGCTTAGGATACATCATCATAAATTTTCCTAATATGCTCAAGGGCTAAAGCTCCAAAATCCAAGGTATGCAAAACAATCTAGTCAAAGTAAGCAATAGACTCAATCTAGACTTATGTGATATCTGTTGTCATCTAATTACCAAATCTAACTATTCTAAGAAGGTACAAGCTTAGGATCTCCAATATCCAGCTATCGAGTAGAATCTCAGATATACGTCCTTAAAGTTAAATATTAGAATTTAACAAGTTCTAATCCAAAATCATGTGATGACTATATAGTTTAAGTAAGCAAATCAACGACCTAATTTTATGAATATTTTACTCTCTTACCCTAAATCTTGATTAAATAAATCAAGATCTAAGAATTTAGAGCATAAACCCTATGTTGAGTTCCAATTCCAATCCAAGGTGATAATCTAAAGAGGATCTAGGTTTCTCACTTAAACCCAATTTTAAAGGTAAAGAATCCTATAAATTGAAAGATTCATGAATTAAGATCTTAGTGAAAGGCTATTCTACTAATTATAAGATAAAATAATCAATAAAGAACTTGAGAATCTAAGATCTATATTCAATCTTTAAGATAATTTCATTATCTTATTGATTGAATCATCCTATACCCACATGGAAGATTTCAAAAGATTAAACAATCAATCATTAAAGAATTTCAATTGGAGGTGGTTTGATTCAAATTGAAGGTCTAAGTCTAAGATCTAAGATCTAAAGATTTGAAGTTTGATCACTTTAGACTTCTAGTTAGGGTTTTGACTTAAGAGTTTCCCATTGTGATTCTATTTAGGTTCTAATTTCAATAATTAACTATAAGGAGTCTATTAAGGTTAAGAATTTACAATTCCAAGTATTAATTAATATTAAACCCATTTTGACCTTCTTGGGTTACTTAAGATCTAAGGGTCTGAGTTTTGATCACTCTAGATCTTAAGCTAAGAACTTTACTTAGACATTACCAATTTCTTTTCTTTTAACACTTAATTCTTGAGTTATCTTAACTGAACTTATTAATGAGATAATTGACATTTTCAATTATTAGATTTAAGGTTTTATGCCATATGATCTTTATAAGTAAAACTTAAGATCTAAGTATCTTAATTAAGGATTAAATGAAGATTTCATGGATTGGTGATTATTATTGTTCTGGGATTTTAGAGAAACATTTCCACCCTATATTATAGTGCTTTACTGAAATTTTCAATCCTTAAGGAACATTAAATCACATTTTGGTCAAAATGACCAAAATGCCCCTCTTAAGGCTAAAATTGGAATTTTAGGGTTTTGTTGTCCAAATTTGTTCTAATCTATTTTAAAGTATTTCGTATTGCTTAATGAAGTGGGAAACACCTTTACTTTAGGTTTTGCTGACCTAAATGATCTTAATTAGCACTAATCACCTAATTAAGGCACCTTAGGGTGATTAGTGAATTTAAGGCACTTTAGGACAATCCAACCTTACACTTAGGTTTTACTAAGTTTAATATGATATTAGGAACCATCCCCACCAAAATCAGAGGCTTAATTAGGGTTTAATTTACTAACACTTGATTAGGGTGATTAAGGAGTGATTAAGAAAATTAATTATCTAAAATTAATTTTAAGGGTCTGGAATTGTTACTTAGGGTACAAGGAGCAATCAGAGCCCTTAAACTCATAAATTGGACAATTAAATAATTTTATATGATTTAATTAAAAATAGAGAAGGTTTGGAAAATAATTTTTAATCCAACAATTGGATCTAATATTTTATTTTATATTTAGATTCCTTGAATTTTTCTGATTCTAAATGGTATATTGGATCATACCATTTGGATATGTATAACTAAAGTTATTCAATTAATTTTAATCTGTATTTTTATTTAAATTAGAACTTTAGGTTTTAATTAAATTAATTCATAACCATTAAAAATACACTCCAATAATTATTTAATTAACCGTCGCCCAAAATCAGAACCGCGCGGGTCTGAGACCGACCCGACCCGGACCCGCGACTTCGTCTTCTTCCTCTCGAGGGGTCCCGAGCTCGTCAAATTTCAAAGCTGAAATTCTTGGCGCTCCGGTGACGGTAGGGGCTCAAATCGATCACTACATGTTCCTTGATTAAACATGCGTCGATTGGACCAAGAACCCCCATCTGGATCCCTCTGGATCGATGGGGTCTTAGTCACCTGAGACGTCCTCCTGCGAGGCATCTCAGGTCACCTGTGAGGGGGAAATTCTCGTCACAGGGACCTCAATTCACCAGGATTTTGATACCTACACGCTCAGGGGGACTAGATGCATCGAAACCCCAACCTATCATAACCCGAGGTGCAGCCAATCGCTGGGTCCTTACTCAGACTCAGCCATTGGCTCGCTAGCTAGCTCAGTTGATCGATACGATCGACTCGAGCTAGCTAAGCCCCAGGCGACAATCACATTGGGTTCCTAGGTGGCTAAGGTTGCTTAGACGATAATCAAGGCTCATTCAACAGACAGGAATGGGAAGGAGCTTAAAGGAAAAATTAATGGCGGAAAGCTGTACCTGAAGTCGAGTTGCGGGCTTAGCCGACGGGAATTGAGGTGCTCCTGAGCTTCCCTGAGGCTAGACGAGGGTGCACAGGGGCTCTGAACTCTAGACGGGCCCTCTATCAGTGGTTCTAAGCCCTGGAAATGCCAGAAATTGTCGAGGTGATGGGAGCTCCGCCAAACCTTCAGCCGGACAATTGGGGATTCACAGTGAGCAAAGAGACTCGCTGTGAAATCCTAGTGATATTTATAGGCTCCAGTAGGTCTTAGGAATGGAAGCTAGGGCCCGGGCTTGGCAATTGGCTCGGTCCGAGGCTTCTCCCTGGTTTCCCCAAAATTGGGAGGGTCCAGACCTCCCGGATCGCCTCGCGAGGCTCAGCCATTCTCGGAATGTCCTAATGGTCCTGGTGACCTGGCGGGGAGAGTGGCCGACAAGTCTACGTGGCTCAGTACGGTGAATTTCTTCTTTCGGGCAGGATCGTTGTGAGAACGACAATCCACAGTGACTGGACTCGCCTCCGCCATCTGATGTAGAAGCCGTTGGGTTTGAACGGTCTGATGCGTGGATTTGAAAAATGGAAACGTGGAGAGAATCTTGAGCGTCCGATCTGAGATGCCGACGGGCGAACGAGATCAAATCACGGGACGGGGTGGTGAGAGCCTTTGGATTGCGCGCAGAGATGCGTGCTACTAATCCCACTGGCTCAGAATCGTGCTCCGCTGTCGGGACCCCGCAGCGGATCTGTCGCGGTCCCGACAGCAAATCCCAGGTTAATAAAATTATTAATTTATTTAAAATAAAAATTAAATCCAATTAAATAATATAAATTATTCTTGAATAATTCAAATCTAATTTAGGACCAATTGAGCTCCAAAAATTCCCGAAAAAATCACCCTTAGCTAACTTGGGTGTGAGGAATTCAAAAATAAAATCAGATTTTGATTTGGAGATCAAATTATTTTAAGTATTTTTCAGGGCTTAAAAATAGCCAAAAATACCAAATTTTCCATTTTAGCTCCAAATGATCTCAAACTTCTAGGGTTAGGTTTAAATGACTCATTGAGTCCAATGGAATCAAAATCAAACCTTGGTTTAGCTTATTTAATCTAATTTTAGCTAGGGTAACAACCTAGGGTTATTACATACTCCACCACTTAAGAACGATGTCGTCCCCGACATCACCTAAGTGAAGAAAGATTGGGTTGGAATAACACAAACTTAAATACAGAGAAGAACAGTACCTAGATTTGCAAAGAGCTAGGGAGATTTATTGTACATATCCACCTCTTTCTCCCAAGTAGATTCTTCTAACGATCGATTCTTCCACTGAATTTTGACCATAGGAATTGAACGATTCCTCAGCTGCTTCTGATCACGAGCTAGAATTCTAATAGGTTCTGCAGCATACGAAAGATCAGGTAAAATCTCCACTGCTAGAAGTTGAACGAGATGAGAAGGGTCTCGAAGACATCTTCTCAATGAGGATACATGAAATACGTTGTGAACAGCTGCAAAGCCATCAGGTAGGCTTAGTCGATAGGCAGACGACCCTACCTTGGCCAATACTTTAAAAGGTCCTACATAGCAGGGTTGAGTTTCCCAGCTACACCAAATTTGAAAACACCCTTCATTGGGCTGACCTTCAGATAAGCAAAATCTCCCACATTGAATTCTAAGAGACGGTGGTGAGAGTCATGATACTTACTCTGACGATCTTGAGCTTCACGAATTCTCTGCTGAATTAACTTGATCTTGCTGCTGGTTTCTTCTACCAATTCTGAACCAAATAGTTCAACACTTCCTGTTTCAGACCAGACTAGAGGAGTACTGCATTTTCTATCATATAAAGCTTCATACGGAGCCATTTTAATACTGGCCTGAAAGCTGTTGTTGTAGGCAAATTCCACTAACGTGATGTGATCTTCCCAGGAACCAGTAAAATCAAGAATACAGAGTCTAAGCAAATCTTCTAGAACTTGATTTACTCTTTCAGTTTGACCATCCGTTTGAGGATGAAAAGCTGTACTCATGGCTAGAGTCATACCTAGATCTTGATGCACATCTTGCCAAAACTTGGAAGTAAATCTACTGTCTCTATCAGATACAATTGACTTTGGAATTCCATGCAATCTGATAATCTCCTTGATGTAGAGCTTTGCCAACTTCTCTACTGAATCAGTTTGACGAATAGGAAGGAAATGCGCTGATTTAGTTAATCGATCAACAATAACCCAGATTGCGTTGGCACCAGATTTGGCATGAGGCAATCCCATGACAAAATCCATGGATATATCAAACCATTTCCATTTAGGAATATCGAGCGGATGCAGAAGACCACCAAGTCTTTGGTGTTCAGCCTTTACTAGGTTACAGGCATGGCATTTGGCCACAAAGTCAGCTACATCTTTCTTCATGCCTGACCACCAAAATGATTGTTTTAAATCTTGATACATCTTAGTACTGCCTGGGTGAATCTGATACCCAGAGTTATGGCCTTCGACTAAAACCTCTTGATGCATAAACTTAGGTATCCACAATCGATTGCCCTGATAAACTACACCATTCTGCAACTACAAATCTTGACGATGACCACCTTCGATATCTGCTTTAAATTTCAAATACTCATCATCTTTGGTTTGCGAGATGGAGACATCTCGGTGGAAAGTGGGTTCCAGATTAATATTTGCTAATAGCGAACTCAGCATATCGCCATTAACTGGAGAAATCTCGAGCTTATGAAATTCAGGTTCTAGGAAACTGGAGGCAATCATAGAGGTTAGAGTAGCACGATGACTAAGAGCATCTGCCACTACATTAGCCTTTCCCGGATGATATTGAATTCTGAGATCATAATCGCTAATGAGTTCCAACCATCTTCTCTGACTGCAATTCAATTCTCTCTGGGTGAAGATGTACTTCAGACTTTGATGATCAGTGAAAATTGAACATTGCACTCCATATAAATAGTGATGTCATACTTTCAAGGAAAATATTACGGCTGCAAGTTCAAGGTCATAAACTGAAGAATTTCTCTTGTGGGGTTTTAGTTGACAAGAGGCATAAGCAATTACCTTACCCTCTTGCATCAAAACACAACCTAGATCGATTCCAGAGGCATCAGTATACACCTGATAGTTCAACCCTTCCTTTGGTAAAACAAGAACTGGAGCGGTAGATAGAGCATCCTTAAGGGTTTGAAACGCTTTCTCACATTCTAGGCTCCAAATAAATGGGATAGCCTTTTGGGTTAGTTTAGTTAACGGCGAAGCAATCTAGGAAAAGCCCTTAACGAACTTCCTATATTATCCTGCTAATCCCAGAAAACTCCTAATGTCTGTGACAGACTTAGGTTGAGCCCAATCCTGAATAGCTCTTACTTTGCTCTGGT
The DNA here is from genome assembly GCA_016760335.1 of Gastrodia elata. NCBI lineage: Eukaryota > Viridiplantae > Streptophyta > Magnoliopsida > Asparagales > Orchidaceae > Gastrodia > Gastrodia elata. Next base: position 120,565 of record JACERR010000062.1, on the reverse strand, counting down.
CTACTCGAATTCCCTGAGCATCGACTACGTGCCCCAAAAATGCAATGGAGTTAAGCCAGAACTCGTACTTGGAGAACTTGGCATAAAGTTGATACTCACGCAAGGTTTCCAACACTAGCCTTAGATGTTCTTCATGGTCTTTCAGAGTTTTGGAGTAAATGAGGATATCGTCAATAAAGACGATCACAAACTTATCCAGATACAGTTTTAGCACACGCTGCATTAAATCCATAAAGATTGACGGTGCATAGGTGAGTCTGAACGACATCACCAAAAACTCAAAGTGTCCATAACGAGTACAGAACGTAGTTTTCCCTACGTCGTCTTCTTTTACCCGTAGCTGATGGTATCCAGACCTAAATCGATTTTAGAAAATATCACGGCTACGGATAATTGATCGAACAGATCATCAATTCTAGGCAGTGGGTATTTGTTCTTTATGGTGACCTTGTTCAGTTCACGATAGTCTATACACATACGCATAGATCCATCCTTCTTCTTCACAAATAAAATTGGCGCTCCCCAAGGAGACATGCTTGGCCTAATAAAACCTTTATTCAGGAGCTCTTGCAACTGCTCGTTGAGTTCCTGAAGCTCCTAGGTGCCATTCTATAAGGTATTTTGGATATTGGCTATGTACCAGGAATCAATACAATGGAGAATTCCACTTCTCTGAAAGGAGGTACACCTGGCCAATCTTTTGGAAATACATCGACAAATTCTTTGACTACCTTACAATCAGCAAGGGAGATATTTTCTTTTGTTTCGCCCATCATGGTGGCTAATTAGGCGCTACAACCTTTGAAAATCAACTGTTCTGCTTTAATGGCATTTATTAAAGATAAATGCGTGCTAGTTTTTCCTACAAATGTTTTAGGCTTACCTTGAGAATGGAGAGTGACTCTCTTTTTATGGCAGTTAATCACAGCATTATTGTCACTGAGCCAATTCATTCCGAGGATGATGTCAAAGTTAGCTATAGGTAGGATGATTAGCTTAGCCTGAAATTCTTGATCGTTTATCGAAACTTTGATATTACAAAATTTATGAGCACTTAGTTGGATTCCTGATGGAAGTCCAACACTCAATTTTTGCGCTAAGTTGCATGTGTGAAGTTTAAGATTATTAGCAAATTGTTCTGAGATGAATGAGTGACTAGCACCCGTATCGAACAATATGTTACAAGGCTAGTTATTGAAATAAAGTGTGCCTAAATTACACAGTTTTGCATTAACAACTTGAAAGATTTAACATACAAAAAGGCAATGTAACTAGAGAGGTTTAAGAGTGTGTACTTATAACCACATTGTTATCTTCCGCGGCTTCCATAGGAGTTAAAGCATACACTCGGGCAGGTCCAGCAGGACGATTGTTATTTTGCCATTGCTGGAAATTCTGGGAATTGGGAGCTGGTGGATGGGTGTGACCCACTTCAGGAGCAGGGGCTGGCAGTATAGCCAGATTTGGTTCCCTTCGATTCAGTGGAGTTTCCAGGAACACAGGCTTCTTATGATACGGCTTCATTTGGACTCCATCTATTGTTTCCGTGTGGTCGCACTGATAGAATCGATGGCCTGTGCGCCAACCATTAAAACATCTCTGGCCAAAGTGATAACACTTGCCATACGGATGTGGTTTGGCGCAGTTCTGAATTTGTTCGGCTGAAGGTGCCGCTTCCAGCTAGTATACTTTTGCGGGGTTGGATCCGTGTCTTTTGAAATTTCCTCGCTGGTTCAGAGTGGTTTGCGCCTTCCGCTTATGATCTTGTTCGGATTGGTGATGCTCAATCACCTTAGCCGTTTCCACTAGTTTGGAGAAACTAGTTAGACAGAGTGGCACTATCTGATTCTTCAATGAGCTTCTAAGTCCACAAAGGAAGCGATGACACTTTGCTGACTCAGAATTGGTGACTTCTGGTGCAAAATAGATTAATCTACAGAACTCCCTTTCGTATTCCACTACTGAGCGACTTCCTTGCGTCATCCTCATGATCGTATCTGTAATCAAGTTTTGTGCGGATGGGGGAATGAACTCAGTCTTGAAGGCTTCAACAAATGCATCCCAAGGAATGTCGTCTAATTAATAATCAACAAACTGGGTGTTCCTGACTTCTTCCCACCAATATTCCACCTCGGCGTGAAATAGATGAGTGGTGAGATGGACAGCTTCAGAGTTTGGAATTTTCAGACTAACTAGATCCTTCTCCACGGCCTTCAGCCAATCGGCCATATCCATCAGGGACAAGTTCCCGCCAAAAGTTGGAGGCCTTAACCTCAGGAAATTATGGAGGAGATTATCTGCTGTATGGTGTGAAGACGAAGCAACTTGTGGAGCAGGGACTATTGGAGCAGCGACAGTTGTTAGGGTTACACGATCATTCAATAATTTCTGCATGACCAGTGCCTGTTGAGCTTGGTTTTCTAAGAGAGTTTCCACCATGGCTCGCAGATGAGCCACCTCGTCGTTAGAATTACTGGAGGCCACAGTGTTCTTGATAGGAGTAACAATGGGTGGTGATCCAGAATCCATTCTAGTTTAATTAAGAAAAGAACAACTCAGAATTTACTCTAAGGATGGAAATCAAAATTTCTCATTAATTATAAAATTTAGAAATTACAATGCCAAACTGTAAATCAAATGAAGTTGCCTGAAATAACATTTAACCTAACTATTGTTTAAACTTTATCAATGTACCCTGCCCTAAAGGCTACACAAAAATCCTCAAAGGTGACTTCTCGCCGCTTCCTATTACGCTTCTTCTCAAGCTTTGCCATAGTCTCGTACCACCACACTCCAGCATAGTCCACCATCAGGTCAGTCACAATATCTACGTAAAGTGACTCGGGACACTCTATGTGTTCCAAAAGGAACTCTACTCGGCTTAGCCATTCTTGCGCATACACTGTACATTTTGTCGTAGAAGCTTTTCCAGGACAAAAATTCCTCCTGATGAAGCTCCTTCGAGTTGCCAGTTGCTTTCATGCCTCCATTTGAAGCTACTGTTCCAAGCACTCCTAAAGATACGCTGATAGTAGTCTATATCAGACTCTTCAGATCCCATCTGACTCTGGGAGCAGAATTTTACTATATTTGTGTTAGACCCTAAATGAATAAATTTATTAGGTTGGGAGTATTCTCCTCTTTCATTATGCATAGAGTTACTGGCACTACTATGTTATGGATGTCACTTATATTGATGCGTGTATTTCAGAAGAACAATCCATTAGGTAGAAAGCAATCATAGATCCAATTTTGACACCTTTTGGTGTTCTCTGATACCAACTGTGGGGCCCCCGTACTGGTAATAAGGAAGTACGGTGCTCCAACTATGGCAAATCCCTCACTTAAGTAAAGTTAGGCGAGCCCAACCTGGCTTAAGTGAAAGACTTGTCACCAAGTGCTATAACATCCATCAATTTAAATATCAAAGTGGCGGAAGCAGTAAAATAAAGTAACATCCACAAGCATACATAGTAAGGAAAGAAAATGCAATAAAGTAACTCATCACAATGCAGAAAGTAGAGTACATCCAGAAAGTTAATAATTACAAACTGAAATGAAAAACTGCAAGATGAAAGACTCTCGTCCTCACTGGAAATAAATAATGCAAAACTATCTAAATAGCTGCTGGAAGGTCCTCCTCCTGTACTGGCTCCTCCTCTGCGACACTGCCCACGAACACATCTGAATCTGATATTTATCGATATCACAAATGCCAGGGCCCCAGCCAACAAAATAAAAAGGTTACAATTAGACAATTGTCTAAGTATATTTTAGACTATTTAAATGAACTGAATATTAAAGGATATCACTTTTAATTTAACTACACATGCAGCAGTAAAGGGTGCAACAAGCTATGAAAGAACTGGAATACTATAAACTATCTATTTATAGCATGCAACATGTATGTAAGGTAACATACAAAACTCAAAATAAGCAAGGTAAGGCTAAAAGCAAAATAACTGCAGCTACTGAATAAACATGATCCTAATATGATTATAATTAAGGTAAAGTATGCTGAGTATAAAAGAACAGAAGTACTAAATACGATAAAATTCTAGCATCCTAAACATGCCATTTATACATTTATCTAAGCCATAAAATATACATACAACATGTTGATTAATATGAAAGTAAAGGCCACTGAGACATGTGGCAGAAGCAAAGCAATGCATAACATACTAAGCCACTGAGACATGTGGCAAAGCGAGCAAATACTGAAAATAAGGCCACTGAAACATTTGGCAAAACAAATCAAAAAAACAATACAATACAGCTAAAGTAGTAATAAGCCTAAGTTCTAGTACTGCCATACCAGCCAATAGGCCATATAGGGCCTCCAAATCAATCAATCAATCAATCCCCAGCCTAGCCATCCAAATATGCTAGGTCTGGGTCCATTCTATACAATACTACTACTGAAGAGGCAGACTAAACTAGGTCATATTCTATTAACTGTGACAAAACAAAGCTGAATGATATGTAAATTCAATACTAGCTTAGGATACATCATCCTAAGTTTTCCTAATATGCTCAAGGGCTAAAGCTCCAAAATCCAAGGTATGCAAAACAATCTAGTCAAAGTAAGCAAGAGACTCAATCTAGACTTATGTGATATCTGTTGTCATCAAATTACCAAATCTAATTATTCTGAGAAGGTACAAGCTTAGGATCTCCAATATCCAGCTATCGAGTAGAGTCTCAGATATACGTCCTTAAAGTTAAATATTAGAACTTAACAAGTTCTAATCCAAAATCATGTGATGACTATATAGTTTAAGTAAGCAAATCAATGACCTAATTTTATGAATATTTTACTCTCTTACCCCAAATCTTGATTAAATAAATCAAGATCTAAGAATATAGAGCTTAAACCCTATGTTGAGTTCAAATTCCAATCCAAGGTGATAATCTAAAGAGGATCTAGGTTTCTCACTTAAACCCAATTTTAAAGGTAAAGAATCCTATAAATTGAAATATTCATAAACTAAGATCTTAGTGAAAGGATATTCTACTAATTATAAATAAAATAATCAATTAAGAACTTGAGAATCTAAGATCTATATTCAATCTTTAAGATAATTTCATTATCTTATTGATTGAATCATCCTATACCCACATGGAAGGTTTCAAAAGATTAAACAATCAATCATTAAAGAATTTCAATTGGAGGTGGTTTGATTCAAATTGAAGGTCTAAGTCTAAGATCTAAGATCTAAAGATCTGAAGTTTGATCACTTTAGACTTCTAGTAAGGGTTTTGACTTAAGAGTTTCCCATTGTGATTCTCTTTAGGTTCTAATTTCAATAATTAACTATAAGGAGTCTATTAAGGTTAAGAATTTACAATTCCAAGTATTAGATTAATACTAAACCCATTTTGACCTTCTTGGGTTACTTAATATCTAAGGGTCTGAGTTTTGATCACTCTAGATCTTAAGCTAAGAACTTTACTTAGACATTACCAATTTCTTTTCTTTTAATACTTAATTCTTGAGTTATCTTAACTAAACTTCTTAATGAGATAATTGACCTTTTCAATTATTAGATTTAAGGTTTTATGCCATATGATCTTTATAAGTAAAACTTAAGATCTAAGTATCTTAATTAAGGACTAAATGAAGATTTCATGGATTGGTGATTATTATTGTTCTGGGATTTCAGAGAAATATTTTCACCCTACATTATAGTGGTTTACTGAAATTTTCAATCCTTAAGGAACATTAAATCACATTTTGGTCAAAATGATCAAAATGCCCCTCTTAAGGTTAAAATTGGGATTTTAGGGTTTTATTGTCCAAATTTGTTCTAATCTATTTTAAAGTATTTCATATTGCTTAATGAAGTGGGAAACACCTTTACTTTAGGTTTTGCTGACCTAAATGATCTTAATTAGCACTAATCACCTAATTAAGGCACCTAGGGTGATTAATGAATTTAAGGCACTTTAGGATAATCCAACCTTACACTTTGGTTTTAGTAGGTTTAATATGATATTAGGAACCATCCCCACCCAAATCAGAGGCTTAATTTGGGTTTAATTTACTAACCCTTGAATAGGGTGATTAAGGAGTGATTAAGAAAATTAATTATCTAAAATTAATTTTAAGGGTCTGGAATTGTTCCTTAGGGTACAAGGAGCAATCAGAGCTCTTAAACTTATAAATTGCACAATTAAATGATTTTATATGATTTAATTAAAAATAGAGAAGGTTTGGCAAATAATTTTTAGTCCAACCATTAAATCTAAGATTTTATTTTATATTTAGATTCCTTGAATTTTTCTGATTCAAATGATATATTGGATCATACCATTTGGATCTGTATAACTAAAGTTATTTAATTAATTTAATCTGTATTTTCATTTAAATTAGAACTTTAGGTTTTAATTAAATTAATTCATAACCATTAAAAATACACTCCAATAATTATTTAATTAACCGTCGCCCAAAATCAGAACCGCGCGGGTCTGAGACCGACCCGACCCGAACTTGCGACTTCGTCTTCTTCCTCTCGACGGGTCCCGAGCTCGTCAAATTTTAAAGCTGAAATTCTCGGTGCTCCCGCAACGGCAGGGGCTCAAATCGATCCCTACACGTTCCTTGAGTCAAGGCACGTCGATTGGACCAAGAACCCCCATCTGGATCCCTCTGGATCGATGGGGTCTTACTCACCTGAGATGTCCTCCTGCGAGGCATCTCAGGTCGCCTATGAGGGGGAAATTCTCGTCACAGGGACCTCGATTCACCGGGATTTTGATCCCAACACGCTCAGGGGGACTAGACGCATCGAAACCCCAACCTATCATAACCCGAGGTGCACTCAATAGCTGGATCCTTACTCGGACTCAGCCATTGGCTCGCTGGCTAGCTCAGTCGATCGATATGATCGACTCGAGCTAGCTTAGCCCCAGGTGACAATCACATTGGGCTCCTAGGTGGCTAAGGTTGCTTATACGACAATCAAGGCTCATTCAACAGACAGGAATGGGAAGGAGCTTAAAGGAAAAATTAATGGCGGAAAGCTGCACATGAAGTCGAGCTGCGGGCTTAGCTGAGGGGAATTGAGGTTCTCCTGAGCTTCCCTGAGGCTAGACGAGGGTGCACAGGTGGTCTGAACTCCAGACGGGCCCTCTATCAGCGGTTCTAAGCCCTGGAAATGCCGAAAATTGCCGAGGTGACGGGAGCTTTGCCAGACCTTCAACCGGACAATTGGGGATTCACAGTGAGCAAAGAGACTCACTGTGAAATCCTGGTGATATTTATAGGCTCCAGCAGGTCTTAGGAATGGAAGCCAGGGCCCGGGCTTGGAAGTTGGCTCGGTCCAAGGCTTCTCCCTGGTTTCCCCAAATTGGGAGGGTCCAGGCCTCCCGAGTCGCCTCGCTAGGCTCAGCCATTCTCGGAAGGTCCTAACAGTCCTGGTGACCTGGCGGGGAGAGTGGCCGACAAGTCTACGTGGCTCAGCATGGTGAATTTCTTCTATCGGGCAGGATTGTGGTGAGAACGACGATCCACAGTGACTGGACTCACCTCCGCCGTCTGATGTAGAAGCCGTTGGGTTTGAATGGTCTGATGCGGGGATTTGAAAAATGGAAACACGGAGAGAATCTCGAGCATCTGATCTGAGATGCTGATCGGGCGAACGAGATCAGATCACGGGACGGGGTGGTGAGATCCTTTGGATTGCGCACAGAGATGCATGCTACTGATCCCACTGGCTCAGAACCGTGCTCCGCTGTCGGGACCCCGCGGCGGATCTATCACGGTCCCGACAGCAAATTCCAGGTTAATAAAATTATTAATTTATTTAAAATAAAAATTAAATCCAATTAAATAATATATAATTATTCTTAAATAATTCAAATCCAATTTAGGACCAAATGAGCTCCAAAAAATCACCCTTAGCTAATTTGGGTGTGAGGAATTCAAAAATTAAATCAGATTTTAATTTGGAGATCAAATTATTTTAGGTATTTTTCAGGGCTTAAAAATAGCCAAAAATACCAAATTTTCCATTTTAGCTCCAAATGATCTCAAATTTTTAGGGTTAGGTTTAAATAACTCATTGAGTCTAATGGAATCAAAATCAAACCTTAGTTTAAATTATTTAATCTAATTTTAACTAGGGTAACAACCTAAGGTTGTTTCAGACTGAGAGATTGAATGCTAACCTCTTAGCTCGCTACCGCACAGACCACTCACCGGTGATGAGTGCTTTTGAGCGGGGGAGAGTTGATGGGGACCATCTTCGATGTGGGTCCCACCGCCGAGCCTGCCCGGACCCATACCGGTCTTGATATTTTAGTTTTATTTTTATGCATTTATTTTCGTCCGTTTCAATTTTATTTTCGCATTCATTTTTTTCCGTTTCATGTATTGATCGGAGGGACGAATATTAGCCCTCCGATTGTTTATTAAAAACACTCTAAGGTCTAAATTGCTTTGAGGGTATTATAAATACCAAAGATGTGTATGTTAATTTTAGTTTTGATAAATAGAAATTCTAAGTTTTCTCCAAACAACGAGAATGGCTCTTGTTTCGCCCGGGAAACCCTAGTTTCCAAATCCTTCCTCTCCAAACCCTAGCCGCCACCCTCCGGAGCCCTCCCCTTGCTGCCTTCGGACCTCCCCTGTAGGCGCTGCTGCCACCACCCTAGTCGCCGCTGCCCAGCCGCCACCGCTGCCCGATCGCCGCTGTCAAGCAGTGCGCTGAATTGCGTTGGAGCGCTTTTCGCGTTGTAGGGCTCGGTAGCTCTTTTCGCGTTGCAGCGCGCGGGAGGGCTTTTCGCGCGGTAGCGCGCGGTAGTGCGCGGTTAAAATAGGTTCCCATTTGATATAATTTTGTCCCGCTAGGGTCCTAGGGACCTTAAAATACCAAACCGTGAAATTTTAGAAATTTCATCCAAAATGTGGTAGTTTTTAAGAAATTTTAGGCGCTGAAGCGCGCTGAATCGCGCTGTAGCGCTTTTCACACGGCATCACGCGGCAGCGCTTTTCACACTGCAGAGTGCGGTAGCACTTTTCACGCAGCAGAGCACGGCTAAAATAGGTTCATATTTGATATAATTCTATCCTACTAGGGTCCTTGGGACCTAGAAATTCCAAAATCGTGAAATTTAGGCCATTTCAACCAAAACTGGGCAGTTTTTAAGAAATTATAAGCATTTTGCAATTTCAAGTGCTACAGCGCGCTGAATCGCGCTGGAGCGCTTTTCGCGCGGGAGCGCTTTTCGTGCTGCAGCGCATTTTGCACGGCAGCGCACGGCTAAAATAAGTTCACATTTGATATAATTCTGCCCCACTAGGGTCTTAGGGACTTTAAAATACCAAAACTGTGAAATTTTAGCCATTTTAGCCAAAACAAACAGTTTCTAAGAAATTATTGGCATTTTGCAATTTCAGGCGCTGCAGCGCGCTGAATCGCGCTAAAGCGCTTTTTGCGCGGCAGCGCCCAGTAGGACTTTTCGTGTTGCAGCACGCGATAGCACTTTTCGCGCGGTAGTTCATGGCGAAAACAGGTTCTCTTTGATATAATTCAGTCCCACTACGGTCCAAAGGACCTTAAAATACAAAAACTGTGAAATTTTGGCCAGCTCAGCCAAAACTGGGCAGTTTTTAAGAAATTCTAGACATTTTGCAATTTTAAGCGCTACAGTGCGCTGAATCGTGCTAGTGCGGTTTTTGAGCGGCAGCACGCAGGAGCTTTTTGCGCAGCAGCACTGTTCATGCGGCAGCGCGCGATAGCGTTTTTCGCACTGCAAAGCGCTGTAGCGCTTTTTACGCAGCAGCGCGCAACTTAAGTAAGTTCACATTTGATATAGTTCTGGCCCACTATGGTCCAAAGGACCTTAAAATACAGAAACCGTGAAGTTTTGGTCATTTCAGTCAAAACTGGGCAACTTTTAAGAAATTCTAGTAATTTTGCAATTTCAGGCGCTGTAGCGCGCTGAATCGCGCTAGAGTACTTTTCGAGTAGCAGCGCACGACAGCGCTTTCCATGTAGCAGCGCTCGGTAGCGCTTTTTGCGCGGCAGCGTGCGATAACATTTTTCGCGCTGCAGAGCGCTGTAGCGCTTTTTACGCAGCAGCGCGCGGATAAAATAAGTTCACATTTGATATAGTTCAGGCCCATTAGGGTCCAAGAGACCTTAAAATACAGAAACCGTGAAGTTTTGGCCATTTCAGTCAAAACTGGGCAGCTTTTAAGAAATTATAGTACTTTTGCAATTTCAGGCGCTCAGCGCACTAAATCGCGCTAGAGCGCTTTTCGAGCGGCAGCGTGCGGGAGCGCTTTTCGCGTGGCAGCGCTCGGTAACGCTCTTCGCGCTGTAGTGCGCGACTACAATAGGTTCACATTTGTTATAATTCAGTCACTCTATGGTCCTACGGATCTTAAAATACCAAAACTGTGAAGTTTTAGCTATTTCAGCCAAACTTGGGCAGTTTTTAAGAAATTCTAGTCATTTTGCAATTTCAGCGCTGCAGCGCGGTGAATCACGCCGGAGCGCTTTTCACGCGTTAGCGCTTTTCGCACTGCAGCGCATGGAATATGTTCACATTTGATATAATTCTGTCCTACTAGGGTCCTATGCACCTTAAAATACCAAAACCGAGAAAGTTTGCCATTTCAGCCAAAACTGGGCAGTTTTTAAGAAATTCTAGGAATTTTGCAATTTGAGGTGTTGTAGTAAGCTCAATCGCGCTGCAGCCCATTTCACGCGACAGCTCGTTATAGCGATTTTTGCACTGCAGCGCGCGGTAGCGCTTTTCGTGCGACAGTGCGCAGTTAAAATATGTTCATATTTGATAGAATTGAGTTCTACTAGGGTCCTAGGGACCTTAAAATACTAAAACCATGAAGTTTTGGCCATTTCAGCCAAAACTAATAGTTTTTCAGAAATTCTTGGCATTTTACAATTTCAGGCCCTGCAGCACGCTGAATCCCACTGGAGCGCTTTTCGCGCGGTAGCACTTTCCGCGCAGCAGTGCGCGGCTAAAATAGGTACACATTTGAAATAATTCAGTCCCACTAGGGTCCAAGGGACCTTAAAATACCAAAATCGTGAAATTTTGGCCGTTTAAGCCAAAACTGGGCAGTTTTTAAGAAATTCTAAGCATTTTACAATTTCAGGCACTGCAGCGCTCTGAATCGCACTGGAGCGCTTTTCGAGCAGTAGCGCTTTTCGCGTGGTAGCGCTTTTCACGCTATAGCGCTTTTCACGATGCAGGGTGCGGCTAAAATAGGTTAACATTTGTTATAATTCAGTCCCGTTATGGTCCTAGGCACCTTAAAATCTCAAAATCGTGAAGTTTTGGCCATTTCAGTAAAAACTGGGAAGTTTTTAAGAATTCTAGGTGCTTTACAATTTCAGGCGCTACAGTGCGTTGAATCGCGCGGGAGCGCTTTTCTCGCGGGAGCGCTTTTCTCGCGGTAGCGCTTTTCGCGCTGCAGTACTCAGTAGCGCTTTTCACGCGGCAACGAGCGGTAGCTCTTTTCGCGCTCTAGCGCGCAGCTACAATAGGTTCACATTTGATATAATTCAGTCCCACTAGGGTCCTATGGACCTAAAATAAGAAAACGGTGAAGTTTTAGCCATTTCAGCCAAAACTGGGCAGGTTTTAAGAAATTTTAGCCATTTTGCAATTTTAGGCGCTGCAGCGCGCTGAATCATGCAGTCGCACTTTTTGCGCTGTAGCGCTTTTCGCGCGGCAGCGCGCCGCTAAAATAGGTTCACATTTGATATAATTCTGTCCCACTAGGGTCCTAGGCACCTTAAAATACCAAAACCATGAAATTTAAGCCATTTTAGCCAAAACTAGGCAGTTTTTAAGAAATTCTAGGCATTTTAGAATTTCAGGCGCTGCAGCGCGCTGAATCGCGCTGGAGCGCTTTTCCCGCGGCAGCTCGCGATAGAGCTTTTTGCGCTGCAGTGCGCGGCAGCGCTTTTTCGCGCAGCAGCGCGCGACTAAAATAAGTTTACATTTGGTATAATTGTGTCCCACTAGGGTCATAGGGACCTTAAAATTTCAAAACCGTGAAATTTTGGCAATTTCAGGCAAAACTGGGCAGTTTTTAAGAATCCTAGGCATTTTGTAATTTCAGGCGGTGCAGCGCGCTAAATCGCGCTGGAGCACTTTTTGTGCGTTAGCGCTTGTCGCGCTGCAGCGTGCAGGAGCGCTTCTCACGCTGTAGTGCGTGGTTAAAATAGGTTCATATTTGATATAATTGAGTCCCACTAGGGTCCTAGGGACCTTAAAATACTAAAACCGTGAAGTTTTTACCATTTCTGCCAAAACTAAGCAGTTTTGATGAAATTCTTGACATTTTACAATTTCAGGCGATGCAACGTGCTGAGTCGTGCTGGAGCGCTATTCACGCTGTAGCACTTTTTGAGCGGCAGCACGCGGTAGCGTGCGTCGCGTTACGGCGCATGGCTAAAATAGGTTCACCTTTGATATAATTCAGTCCCGCTATGGTCTAGGGGACCCTAAAATACAAAAATCGTGATATTTTGGCAATTTCAACCAAAACTGGGTAGTTTTTAAGAAATTCTAGGCATTTTGCAATTTCAGGCACTACAACGTGCTGAATTATGCTGGAGCGCTTTTCACGCGGCGGTGCGCGGCTAAACTAGGTACACATTTGAAATAATTCAGTCCTACTAGGGTCCAAGGGACCTTAAAATACCAAAACCGTGAAATTTTGGCCATTTAAGCCAAAACTGGGCAGTTTTCAAGAAATTCTAGGCATTTTGCAATTTCAGGCGCTGCAACGCGCTGAATCGCACTGAATCGCGCTGGAGCACTTTTTGAGCGGTGGCGCACGGTAGCACTTTTCGCTCTGTAGGGCGCGGCTAAAAGAGGTTCACATTTGATATAATTCAGTCCCGCTAGGGTCCTAGGGACCTTAAAATCCCAAAACCGTGAAGTTTCGGTCATTTCAGTAAAAACTGGGAAGTTCTTAAGAAATTCAAGGCATTTTACAATTTCAGGTGCTGCAACGCGCTGAATCGCCCTTGAGCGCTTTTCACGCTGCATTACTCGGTAGTGCTTTTCTCGCAGCAGCGCGAAGTAGCGCTATTCGCGCTCTAGCGCGCAGATACAATAGGTTCATATTTGATATAATTCAGTCCCCTAGGTCCTACGGACCTTAAAATACAAAAACTGTGAAGTTTTAGCCATTTCAGCCAAAATTAGGCAGTTTTTAACAAATTCTAGTTATTTTGTAATTTCAGGCACTGCAGCGCTTTTCACGCTGCAACGCGCGGTTACGCTTTTCGCGCGGCTAAAATATGTTCACATTTGATATAATTCTGCCCACTATGGTCCTAGGCACCTTAAAATTCCAAAACCGTTATCTTTTAGCCATTTCAGCGAAAACTTGGCAGTTTTTAAGTAATTCTAAGCATTTTACAATTTCAGGCGATGTAGCGCGCTGAATCGCACTGGAGGGCTTTTCGCGCGGCATCTCGCGGTAGTGCTTTTCGCGCGGCAGCTCGCGGTAGCACTTTTCGCGCTGCAGCGCACGGGCGTGCTTTTTGCGCAACAGCGCGCGACTAAAATAGGTTCACATTTGATATAATTATATCCCACTAGAGTCATAGGGACCTTAAAATTCCAAAACCATAAAAATTTGGCCATTTCAGTCAAAACTGGGCAATTTTTAAGAAATTTTATGCATTTTGCAATTTCATGCACTGCAGCGCGCCGAATCACGCTGGAACGCTTTTCACGCGGCAACCCGCAGTAGCGCTTTTCGCGCTGTAGTGCTCGGTTGCTCTTCTCGCACGGCAGCGCGCGGTATCACTTTTCGCGCTCCAGCGTGCTGCTAAAATAGGTTCACATTTGATATAATTCTGTCCCACTTGGGTTGTAGGAACCTTAAAATACCAAAACTGTTAAATTTTGGCCATTTCAGTCAAAACTGGGCACTTTTTAAGAAATTATAGGCATTTTGCAATTTTAGGCGGTGCAGTGCGCTAAATTGCGCTGGAGTGCTTTTCGCGCGGCAGCGCGTGGTAGCACTTTTTGCACTGCAGAGCGCGATAGCGCTTTTCGCACAGCAGCACACGGCTAAAATAGGTTCACATTTGATATAATTCTGTCCCACTAGGGCCTTAGGGACTTTAAAATTCCAAAACCGTGAAATTTTGGCCATTTCAGCCAAAACTGAGCAATTTTTAAGAAATTATAGGCATTTTGCAATTTCAAGTGCTATAGCGCGCTGAATCGCACTGGAGCGCTATTCGTGCGGCAGCGCGCGAGAGCGCTTTTCGCGCTGTAGCGCACGCTAAAATAAGTTCACATTTGATATAATTCTGTCCCACTAAAGTCCTAGGGACCTTAAAATACCAAAACCGTGAAGTTTTGGCCATTTCAGCCAAAACTAAGCAGTTTTTAAGAGATTATTGGCATTTTGCAATTTCGGGCGCTGCAGCGTGCAGAATCGCGCTGGAGCGCTTTTCACGCTGCAGAACGCGGTAGCCCTTTTCGTGCTGCAGCGTGTGATAACACTTTTTGCGTAGCAGCTCGCGGCTAAAACAAGTTTATATTTGATATAATTCAGTCCCACTAGGGTCTAAGGGACCTTAAAATACAAAAACTGTGAACTTTTGTCCATTTTAGCCAAAACAGGGCAGTGTTTAAGAAATTCTATGCATTTTGCAATTTCAGGCGCTTCAGCGCGCTGAATCGCGCTCGAGCGCTTTTCGAGCGGCAGCGCGTGGGATTGCTTTTCGCGCGGAGGTTCACATTTGATACAATTCAGTCCCACTAGGGTGTGGGGCCCCGTACTAACAACAAGGAAGTACAGTGCTCCAACTGTGGCAAATCTCCAACTTAAGTTAAGTTAGGTAAACCTAACCTATCTTAAGCTAAGGACTTGTCACCAAATGCTATAATATTCATCAATATATATATATATATATATATATATATATATATATTTATTTATTTATAAATATCAAAGTGGCGAAAGCAATAGGCGAGTAGTAACATCCACAAGCAATATAATAGAAAGAGGGAAAAACAATATAGTAACTCTTCGAGCTGCAGAAATGAAACACATCCAAAATTAATTATTACAAACTGAATTTTAAAGAGAATGAAAATATCTCTCAATCTTACTGAAATAAAATGCAAGATCTATCTAAATAGTAGCAGCATGATCCTACTCATGAACCTGTTCTTCTCCTGTGACATTGCCCACGAACACGTCTGAATCTGACATTTGTCGGTATCACAAATGCCCCCATCCAACAAAACAAAAAGGTTACAATTAGACAATTATCTAAGTACATTTTAGGCTATTTTAATGAACTGAATAGTTTAAATATATCATATTTAAATTAGCTAAACATGCAAGCAGTAATAGGTGCAACAAGCTATGAAGAAATGGTAACTATAAACTATCCATTTATAGCCAGCAACTAGTATGAAGAACATACAATGTAAAATAAACAAGATGAGGCTAAAAGCTAAAAAGAAACAACAACTACAACACAATTCTGAACCTAACATGCTTATGATCATATTAACACATGCTGGGTATATGAAAGAAACACAAGTACTGAAAACATGCAATTCTAGCATCCTAACCAAGCCAATATATATAAGTAAACCATGTGAGTACATATACAACATGCTAATTAAGAAAAGGAAAAGAAAATACCATTGAGACATGTGACAAAAGCAAAGCAATCTATGTAAATCCACTGAGACATGTGGCAAAGCGAGCAACTACTGAAAATAAGGCCACTGAAGCATGTGGCAAAGCAAAACAGAAAATAATACTGAACAATCCAACTAAAGTAGCAATAAGCCTAAGACATAGTGCTGCCATACCAGCCAATAGGCCATACAGGGCCTCCAATATCAATCAATCAATCCCCAACCTAGTCATCCAAATATGCGAGGTCTGAGTCCAGTCTATACAATACTACTACTGAAGAGGCAGACTAAGATAGGACATATTCTACCAACTACAAATAAGGCAAAACTGAATGATATACAATTCAAATACTAACTTAGGATGTACCATCCATATCCTAAGTTCTCCCATTATGCTCAAGGAATAAAGCTCAATATCCAAGGTATGCAAAGCAATCTAGTCAAGGTAAGCAAGAGACTTAATCTAGACTTATGTGATATATGTTGTTGTTTATTTATCCAATCTAACTATTCTGAGAAGGTACAAATTTAGGATCTCCGACATCCAGCTATCGAGCAAAATCTCAAATATACGTCCTTATAGTTAACATTAGAACTTAACAAGTTCTAATCCAAAATCATGTGATGACTATATGGTTTAAATAGATAAATCAATGACCTAATTTATTAATATTTTACTTTCTTACCTAGATCTTGATTAAGTAATTCAAGACTTAAGGATTTTTGACTTAACCTCCACTTTGGTGTCCCAATCTTGAATCCAAGGTAAAAGTCCTATTAAAGATCTAGGGTTCTAAATTACTACCCAAATTAAAGGTTAGGAATCCTATAAGCTGAAAGATCCAGGAAATATGAACTTATTGAAAGGTTATTCTACTAATTATAAGATAAAATAATCAATTAAGAACTTGAGAATCTAAGATCTATATTCAATCTTTTAAGATAATTTCATTATCTCATAGATTGAATCACCCTATACCCACAAGGAAGGCTTCAAAGGGTTAAACAATCAATCATTTAATGAATTCTAAAAGAGATAGTTCAATTCAAGTAGAAGATCTAAAGTCTAAGGTCTAAGATCTAAGATCTGATTTTTGATCACTTTAGACTTTAAACTAGGTTCTCAACTTAGACTCTACTAATTGCATTTTTTTTGGTATTTAAGTTTAAAATCTAACTAAATGGAACTTATTGAGGTAATATTTAACCATTGCAATTATTAGATATAAGTACTAAGGCCAAATGACTATTTTAGGATCACTTAAGATCTAAGTGTCTTAATTAGGGTTTAAGTGAAGATTTCTTGAATTAATGTCCAAGTCATTATTATTATTAGCTGAGGAGTTCAGAGAACATTTCTAGTCTATCTTAGGGTTAATTTATTGAATTTCCCAAGGTTTAAGGGTATTTAAGCACATCTTGGCCAAAATGACCAAAATACCTCTCATAAGGCTAAAATTGGGATTTTAAGGTTTATTTTAATGGGTTTCATATTGATTAATGAAGTGGGAAATACCCTTATCTTAAGTTTTGACAACCTAATTAAGCTAATTAACACTAATCAGATTTTTAGGCTAATTAGAGTGATTAGAGATTTAGGGCACTCTAGGGCAATCCAACCTTACACTTAGGTTCTAATAGACTTAAGATGGCACTAGGAATTTTTCTACCCAAAATTAGAGACTAATTTTGGGTTTAATTTACTAATCCTTAATTAGGGTGATTAAGGAGTGATTAAGGAAATTAAATATCCAAAATTGATCTTAATTGTCTAACATCATCCTTTAGGGTTCAATGAGCAATCAGAGCCCTTAATTACTTAATTTGGTTATTAATTGAATTTATTATGATTTAATTAAAAACATAAAAGGTTTGATCAAATATTATAAATCCAATCATTGGATTTGTGATTTTATTCTATATTTAGATTCATTGTATTTTTCTGATTCAAATGGTATATTGGATCATACCATTTAGATCTGTATAGCTAAAGTTATTTAAATAATTTATTCTGTATGTTTATTTAAATTAAAACTATAGGATTTAATTAATTAATTACATAACCATTAAAAATGCATTCCTATAATTATTTAAATAGACGCGGCCCAAAATCGAAACTGCGTGGGTCGGGGTCGGCCCGGCCTAAAAGGGTCGTCTTCTTCCTCTCGATGGGTCCGTCCCAGATGAACTTTCACACTGAAATTCTAGGCGCTCAAATGACGGCGGCAGCTCAGCTTGGTCCCTACACATTCCTAGGGTCGAGACGCTTCGATCAGACTAAGAACCCCCATATGGAACGCATTGGATCGCCAGATGACTACTCGGCGCAAACGGTCTCACCCGAAGCTTTTAGGGTTTACTGTGAGGAGTAAATTCTCCTCACAGAGATGACCACTTGGCCAAAGCTCGAACCCTACACCATCTTGGTGGTGAGGTAGATCGAAGCCCTCTTGTCATGTGCTTCGGGGTAACCTGGATCAGAGGATCCCTACTCGAACTCGGCTGCGAGCTTGCGGCGTGGACTAGACGATCAATCGGTCGGGGTAGGCTAGCCCAAACCCTAGGAGCAATCACATTGGGTTTCCTAAGTGGCTAAGGCGATCTAGATGACATCCAGAGGCTTATTCAGATGCTAGAATGGAAACTGAACTTTCTGAGTTCAGGGGAAGAAGGTTGTACCTCGATTAGACGAATTGCGGTGGCCGAGAGGGAATGGCTAGCTCAAGAACTCTCCCAGCAGTCTTGGCAGCTATGCAGGGGGTCTGAACGCCAGACCTTACCCTCTATCAGTTGTGCTCAGCAGGTTCAGGCGTTGGGATTGCCGAGAGCTCTTGGGACTTCAACTGGGAGGATTAGTGGGTTTTTGTGAGCAAAGGAGATCACTGAGGTGAGCCGAGGGTACTTATATGCGTTAGGGGCTATGGGGGTGGCTTCCTAAGCTCAGGCATGGAGTGGAGGCTCGGGCCGAGGCCCTTTCCATTTTCCCAAAATTGGGAGGGTCCAAGTCTCCCGTGTCATCCTACTGGGTTCGGCCACTCCCGGAAGGATCCTAATGGCCTAGGGGACAAGACAAGAGAGAGTGGGGGACAATGCTGGCGTGGCACGGTACGAGCAAAAATTCCCTGTCGGGCCTTCGATCGAGCGGAAACGATGATCCACAGTGGCAGGGCTCGTCTCCATCATCTGATCGAGAGACCGTTGTAGATCGACAGTTTGATGTGGCTCCCAATTAACAGAACCACGGAAAAGATCTCGGGCGTCGGATATAAGATGCCGATCGAGCGGCAGGGATTTAATCCCGGTGTGCGGTAGCACAAGCTGTTGGATTAAACGCGCTGAGATGCGCGCTCGAGCATCGGGTGGCATAAGTCTATGCGCCGCCGTCGGGACCCGCAGCGGATCTACCGCGGTCCCGACAGCAAATCTCAGCTCTTAAAAATTAAATAATTTTTTTTTTAAATAAAATAAAACAATTAAATAATATATAATTATTCCTAAATATTCTAAATCCAATTTATGACCAAATGAGCTCCAAAAATTCCCAAAAATTCACCCTTAGCTAATTAGGGTATGAGGAATTAAAAAATGAAATCAGATTTCAATTTGGAGATAAAATTAGCTTAGGTATTTTTAGGGCTTAAAAATAACCATAAATACCAAATTTTTTATTTTAGCTCTGATTGATTTTAAACTTCTAGGATTAGGTTTAAATGACTCAATGAGTCCAATGGAATCAAAATTAAAGGTTTATTTGGCTTAAATAATTCAAATTTAGCTATGGTAATAACTAAGGTTATTACAAACTCCCCCACTTAAGAATGATGTCGTCCCCAACATCACCTAAGTGAAGAAAAATTCTACTCGGACCATACAAGTTTTAAATACGATTGATAGAAAAGAGGAGAACAATACCTGAATTTGCAAAGTGCTGGGGATATTTATTGCGCATATCCACCTCTTTCTCCCAAGTAGATTTTTCTAACGATCGATTTTTCAACTGAATTTTAACCATATAAATTGAACAATTCCTTAGCCGTTTCTAATCATGAGCTAAGATTCTGATAGGTTCTTCGGCATACGAAAGATCGAGTTGAATCTCTACTGCTGGAAGTTGAACGAGATGAGAAGGGTCTCGAAGACATCTTTTTAATGATGATACATGAAATACATTGTGAACAGCTGCAAAGCCATCAGGAAGGCATAACCGGTAGGCAGATGATCCTACTTTGGCCAAAACTTTGAAAGGTCCAACATAGCGGGGACTAAGTTTCCTGGCTACACCAAATCTGAAGACACCTTTCCTTGGACTGACCTTTAGATAAGCAGAATCTCCCACATTGAAATTTAGGAGAAGGTGGTGAGAATCATGATACTGGCTCTGATGATCTTGAGCTGAACGAATTCTCTGCTAAATTAATTTGATCTTATTACTGATTTCTTCAACTAATTCTGAACCAAAGAGCTAAACGCTTCCTGTTTCTGACCAAGCTAGTGGAGTACTGCATTTTCTACCATACAGCGCTTCATAAGTGGCCATCTTAATACTGGCTTAAAAACTGTTATTATAGGCAAACTCCACTAATGGTCTGTGATCTCCCCAGGAACCAGCAAAATCAAGAATACATATCCTAAGCAAATCTTCCAAAACTTAGTTCACTCTTTCAATTTGACCATCCGTTTGAGGATGAAAAGCTGTACTCATGGCTAAAGTTGTACCCAGATCTTAATGCACAGCTTGCCAAAACCTGGAAGTAAATCTGCAATCTCTATCATATATGATTGACTTCAGAATCCCATACAATCTGACAATTTCTTTGACGTAGAGTTTTGCTAACTTCTCTACAAAATCTATTTGATGGATAGGAAGAAAAGCTGCTGATTTAATTAAACGGTCCACTATCACCAAGATTGCATCGGCACCTAATTTTGCATGAGGCAATCCCGTGACAAAATCCATAGATATATCGAACCATTTCCATTCAAGGATACCGGGTCTTTGGTGTTCGGCCTTCACTAAATTACAGGCATGACATTTGGCCACAAAGTCAGCTATATCTTTCTTCATACCTGGCCACCAAAATGATTATTTTAAGTCCTGGTACATCTTAGTACTGCCTGGATGGATATGGTATCCAGAATTATGGCCTTCGACTAACACTTCTTGATGCATGGACTTAGGAATCTATAATCGATTACCTTGATATATTACACCATTTCGTAATTACAGATCATGACGAAGACCACCTTTGATATCTGCTTTAAGCTTTAAATACTCATCATCTTTGGTTTGCGAGATAGAGACATCTCGGTGGAAAGTGGGTTCCACATTAATATTTGCTAATAGCGAACTCAGCATATCGCCACTAACTGGAGAAATCTTGAGCTTATGAAATTCAGGTTCTAAATAACTGGATGCAATCATAGAGGTTAAAGTAGCACGACGACTAAGGGCATCGGCCACTACATTTGCTTTTCCTAGATGATATTAGATACTGAGGTCATAATTGCTAATGAGCTCCAACCATCTACTCTGACGGTAGTTCAACTCTCTCTGGGTGATGATATACTTTAAACTTTGATGATCAGTGAAAATTGAACACTGCACTCCGTATAGATAGTGGCACCATATTTTCAAGACAAATATCACGGCTGCCAGTTCAAGATCATGGACTGGATAATATCGCTTATGGAGTTTTAACTAACGAGAGGCATAGGTAATTACCTTACTTTCTTGCATTAAAACACAACCTAGACCGATTCCAGAGGCATCGGTATATACTTGATAGTTCAAACCTTCTTTAGGTAAAATAAGAACTGGAGTGGTAGAAAGTGCATCTTTTAGAGTTTGAAATGCTTCCTCGCATTCAGGACTCCAAATGAACGGAACGGTCTTTTGAGTCAATTTAGTCAATGGTGAAGCAATCTTGGAAAAGCCTTTAACAAACTTTCTGTAGTATCTCGCTAATCCCAGGAAACTTCTAATGTCGGTGACAGACTTAGGTTGAGCCCAGTCCTAAATAGCACTTACTTTCCTCTGATCTACCCGAATACCCTGAGCATCGACTATGTGCCCCAATAATGCAATGGAATGGAGCCAGAACTCGCATTTGGAGAACTTGGCATGCAGTTGATGCTCCCGCAAAGTTCCCAACACTAATCTCAGATGTTTCTCATGATCTCTCAGAGTTTTGAATAAATGAGGATATCATCAATGAAGACTATCATAAACTTGTCCAAATATGGTTTTAACACTCGTTGCATCAAATCCATAAAGATTGATGGTGCATTCCTGAGTCCGAATGACATCACCAAAAATTCAAAGTGGCCATAACGGGTACGAAAAGCAGTCTTTCCTACATCGTCCTCTTTTACTCGCAGTTGATGGTATCTAGACCTTAAATCGATCTTGGAAAATATAACGACTCCCGATAACTGATCGAACAAGTCATCAATTCTAAGCAATGGGTATTTGTTCTTTACGGTGACTTTATTCAACTCACAATAATTTATACATACGCATAGATCCATCCTTCTTTTAATAAATAAAACTAGCACTCCCCAAGGAGACATACTTGGCCTGATGAAGCCTTTATTCAAGAGCTCTTGCAATTGCTCGTTGAGTTCTTGAAGCTCCTTAGGTGCCATCCTATAAGGTGCTTTGGATATCGGCTGGATGTCAGGCATCAATTCAATAGAGAATTCTACTTCTCTGAAAGGAGATACACCAGGCAAATCTTCTGGAAATACATCGGCAAATTCTTTGACTACCTTACAATCAGCAAGAGAGATACTCTCTTTTGTTTTGCCCATCATGGTAACTAGGTAAGCATTACAACCCTTAACAATCAACTGTTCAGCTTTAATTGCATTTATTAAGGATAGCTGCGTGCTGGTCTTTCCTATAAATGTTTCAAGTTTACCTAAGAATGGAGAGTGACTTTCTTTTTATGACAGTTTATGACAGCATCATTGTCACTGAGCCAATTCATCCTAAGGATGATATCAAAATTAGCTATTGGCAGGATGATTAGTTTGGCCTGAAATTCTTGATCATTTATCGGGACTTTGATATTACAAAATTTATGGGCACTTAGTTGGGTTCCAGATGGAAGCCCAACACTCAACATTTGTGCTAGGTTGCATGCGTGAATTTTAAGGCTTTTGGCAAATCATTCAGAGATAAACGAGTGACTGGCACCGATATCGAACAATACATTACAAAGTTAGTTGTTGAAATAAAGTGTGTCTAAATTTACATAGTTTTGCATCAACAACTTGAAAAGATTTAAAATATAGAAATGCAATTTTATAGGAGAGAGGTTTAGCAGTGTGTACCTGAAACCATGTTATTGTCCTCTGCGGCTTCAATAGGAGTTAAGGCATATACTCGTCCAGGGCCAGCAGGATGATTGTTAGGCTGCCGTCGCTGATAGTTTTGAGAAAGGGGAGCTAGCGGCTGTGTGTGAGTAACTTCAGAAGAAGGTGCTAGCATTATGGCCAGATTTGGTTCCCTCCGGTTTAACGGAGTTGCCCTGAACACCTGCTTCTTTTGGTAAGGCTTCATTGGAACTCTGTCTATCATTTCTGTGTGGTCGCACTGATAGAACCTGTGGCTTGTATGCCCACAATTGAAACACCTCTGTCCAAAGTGGTAACACTTGCCATACGGATGGGGCTTAGTACAGTTTTGAATTTGTTTGGGAGTAGGTGCAGCTTCTAGCTGATATACTTTTGCAGGGTTGGATCTGTGTCTCTTGAACTTTCCCCGCAGGTTAAGAGTTGTTTGTGCTTTTCGCTTAAGATCCTCTTCAGATTGGTGATGCTCAATCACCTTAGCCGTTTCCACCAGTTTGAAGAAGCTAGTCAGACATAGCGGCACGATCTGGTTCTTCAGTGAACCTCAGAGTCCACAAAGAAAATGGTGGCACGTAGTTGACTCTAATTGAGTAACTTCTGGCATGAAACGATCAATCTACGAAATTCCCTTTCGTATTCTGCTACTGAACGATTCCCTTGAGTCAACCTCATGATTATGTCTGCAATAACATTTTGTATGGATGGGGGAATGAATTCAGTCTTGAAGGCCTCGATGAACTCATCCCAGGGGATGTCCTCTAACTCGTAGTCAGCAAACTTGGTATTTCGAATCTCTTCCCACCAATATTCTGCTTACACATGAAACAAACGGGTGGCGAGACGGACAGCTTTCGAGTTCGGGACCTTCAGACTAATGAGATCCCTTTCCATAGCCTTCAGCCAATCGGTTGTATCCATTGGTGACAGGTTCCCACCAAAGGTTGGAGGCCTTAACCTTAGAAAATTGTGAAGGAGATTATCCGCCGAATGATGTGAAGAAGGAGCAGCTTGTGGAGCATATATTGTTGGAGTAGCGACAGTGACTGGAGTTGCACGATCATTTAAGAATTTCTGCATAATGAGCACCTGTTGAGCTTGATTTTCCAACAGAGTTGCCACCATGGCTTGCAGATGAGCTACCTCATCGTTAGAACTACTAGAGGAAATAGTGTTCTTGATAGGAGTAATGATAGGTGGTGATCTGGAATCCATTCTAGTTTAATTTTTTTAAAAAAAGGACAAACTCAAAATTTACTCTAAGGAAGGGAAATCAAAATCTTTCATTAATTATAGAAACAAGGGATTATAATGCCAAAACTATAAATCTAATAGGGTTGCTTGAGAATGAGATAACATTTATCCTAACTATCACTCAAACATTATCAATATACTCTGCCCTAAAGGTTACACAAAAGTCCTCAAAAGTGACTTCCCGATGCTTCCTGTTACGCTTCTTCTCGAGCCTCGCCATGGTCTCAAACCACCAATCTCTGGCGTAATCCAACATCAGGTCTGTCACAATATCTACATAAAGTAACTCAGGACACTCTATGTGTATCAGAATGGACTCCACTCGGCTCAACCATTCTTGTGCGTATATGGGAAAGTTGAGCCCTCGATATACAGCTTACTATAGAAGCTTCTCCAGGACTAGGATCCCTTTTACCGAAACTCCTTCAATCTGCCAGTTGCTTTCCTGCCTCCACTTGAAGCTACAACTCCAAACTATCTTGAAAGCATGAATATAATAGCCTATATCGGACTCTCCAGAATTCATTTGACTCTAAGGATAGAATTTTATTACATTTGTGTTAGACTCCAGATGATTAAATAATTAGGATGGGAGTATTCTCCTCTTACATTTTGCATAGAGTTACTGACACTACTATGTTATTAATGTTTGTATTTTAGAAGAACGGTCCATTAGGTAGAAAGGAATCATAGATCCCATTCTGACACCTTATGGTGTTCTCTGATACCAACTGTGAGGCCCCGTACTAACAACAAGGAAGTACGGTGCTCCAATTGTGGCAAATCCCCAACTTAAGTAAAGTTAGGTAAACCCAACCTGCTTTAAGCCAAGGACTTATCACCAAATTCTATAACATTCATCAATATATATATATATATATATATATATATATCAAAGTGGCAGAAGAAATAGGCGAGTAGTAACATCCACAAGCATATATAGTAGAAAAAGAGAAAAATAATATAGTAACTCATCGAGCTGCAGAAATGAAACACATCCAAAATTAATTATTACAAACTGAATTTTAATGAGAATGAAAATGTCTCTCAATCTCACTGAAATAAAATGCAAGATCTATCTAAATAGCAGCAGCACGATCCTCCTCCTGAACATGTTCCTCTTTTGTGACACTGCCCACGAACACGTATGAATCTAACATTTGTCGATATCACAAATGTCAGGGCCCCAGCCAACAAAACAAAAATGTTACAGTTAGACAATTGTCTAAGTATATTTTAGGCTATTTTAATGATGAATATTTTAAAGATATCACATTTAAATTTGCTAAACATGCAAGCAGTAATAGGTGCAACAAGCTATGGAGAAATGGTAACTATAAACTATCCATTTATAGCGAGCAACTAGTATGAAGAACATACAATATAAAATAAACAAGGTGAGGCTAAAAGCTAAAAAGGAATAGCAACTATAATACAATTCTGAACCTAACATGCTTATGATCATATTAACACATGCTGGGTATATGAAAGAAATATGAGTACTAAAAATATGCAATTCTAGCATCCTAACCATGCCAATATATATAAGTAAACTATGTGAGTATACATACAACATGCTAATTAAGAAAAGGAAAAGAAAAGACCACTGAGACATGTGGCAAAAGCAAAGCAATCTATGTAAAGCCACTGAGACATGTGGCAAAGCGAGCAAGTACTAAAAATAAGGCCACTGAAGCATGTGGCAAAGCAAAACAGAAAATAATACTGAACAATCTAACTAAAGTAGCAATAAGCCTAAGACATAGTACTGCCATACCAGCCAATAGGCATACAGGGCCTCCAATATCAATCAATCAATCCCTAGCCTAGCCATCCAAATATGCTAGGTCTGAGTCCAGTCTATACAATACTACTACTGAAGAGGTAGACTAGGCTAGGACATATTCTACCAACTGCAAATAAGGCAAAACTGAATGATATGCAATTCAAATACTAACTTAGGATGTATCATCCATATCCTAAGTTCTCCTATTATGCTCAAGGAATAAAGCTCAATATCTAAGGTATGCAAAGCAATCTAGTCAAGGTAAGCAAGAGACTCAATCTAGACTTATGTGATATCTGTTGTTATCTATTTATCCAATCTAACTAATCTGAGAAGGTACAAGTTTAGGATCTCCAACATCCAGCTATCGAGTAGAATCTCAGATTTACGTCCTTATAGTTAACATTAGAGCTTAACAAGTTCTAATCCAAAATTATGTGACGACTATATGGTTTAAATAGATAAATCAACAACCTTATTTATTAATATTTTACTTTCTTACCTAGATATTGATTAATTAATTCAAGATTTAAGGATTTAGGACTTAACCTCCACTTTGGTGTCCCAATCCTGAATCCAACATAAAAGTACTATTAAAGATCTAGGGTTCTCAATTACTACCCAAATTAAATGTAAGGAATCCTATAAGCTAAAAGATCCAGGAATTATGAACTTATAGAAAGGTTATTCTACTAATTATAAGATAAAATAATCAATTAAGTACTTGAGAATTTAAGATCTATATTCAATCTTTTAAGATAATTTCATTATCTCATAGATTGAATCACCCTATACCCACATGGAAGGCTGGTTAAATAATCAATCATTTAAAGAATTCCAAAGGAGATAATTCAATTCAAGTAGAAGATCTAAAGTCTAAGGTCTAAGATCTAAGATCTGATTTTTGATCATTTTAGACTTTAAACTAGGTTTTCAACTTAGACTCTACTAATTGCATTTCTTTTGGCATTTAAGTATAAAATCTAACTAAATGGAACTTACTGAGGTAATATTTAACCATTGCAATTGTTAGATTTAAGTACTAAGGCCAAATGACTCTTTTAGGATCACTTAAGATCTAAGTATCTTAATTAGGGTTTAAGTGAAGATTTCTTGAATTAATGTCCAAGTCATTAGTATTATTAGCTGAGGAGTTCAGAGAACATTTCTAGTCTATCTTAGGGTTAATTTACTGAATTTCCCAAGGTTTAAGTGTATTTAAGCACATCTTGGCCAAAATGACCAAAATACCCCTCATAAGACTAAAATTGGGATTTTATGGTTTAGTTATCTAAATTATATCTAATCTATTTAATGGGTTTCATATTGATTAATGAAGTGGGAAATACCCTTATCTTAGGTTTTCACAACCTAATTAAGCTAATTAAGATTAATCACATTTTTAGGCTAATTAGAGTGATTAGAGAATTTATGGCACTCTAGGGCAATCAAACCTTACACTTAGGTTCTAATAGACTTAAGATGGCACTAGGAATTTCCCTACCCAAAATTAGAGACTAATTTAAGGTTTAATTTACTAATCCTTAATTAAGGTGATTAAGGAGTGATTAAGGAAATTAAATATCCAAAAGTGATCTTAAGCATCTAACATCATTATTTATGGTTCAATGAGCAATCAAAGCCCTTAATTACTTAATTTGGTTATTAATTGAATTTATTATGATTTAATTAAAAATAGAAAAAGTTTGATCAATTATATTAAATCCAACCATTGGATCTATGATTTTATTCTATATTTAGGTTCCTTGTATTTTTTTGATTCAAATGGTATATTGGATCATACCATTTGGATCTGTATAGCTAAAGTTATTTAAATAATTTATTCTATATGTTTATTTAAAATAAAACTTTAGGATTTAATTAATTAATTACATAACCATTAAAATTGCATTCCTATAATTAATTAAATAGATGCGGCCCAAAATCAAAAGGGTCGGCCCGGCCCAAAAGGGTCGTCTTCTTCCTCTCGACAGGTCTGACCCAGGTAAACTTCCGCGCTAAAATTCTCGGCGCTCAGACGACGGTGGCAGCTCAGCTTGATCCCTACACATTCCTAGGGTCGAGATGCACCGATCGGACTAAGAACCCCCATCTGGAATGCACTGGATCGCCAGATGACTACTCGGCGCAAAAGGTCTCACCTGAAGCTTTTAGGGTTTACTGTGAGGAGTAAATTCTCCTCACAGAGATGACCACTTGGCCAAAGCTCGAACCCTACACCATCCTGGTGTTGAGGCAGATCGAAGCCCTCTGGTCATGAGCTTCGGGGTGACCTGGATCGTTGGATCCCTACTCGAGCTCGGCTGTGAGCTTGTGGCATGGACTAGACGATCGATCGGTCGGGGTAGGCTAGCCCAGATCCTAGGAGCAATCACATTGGGTTTCCTAAGTGGCTAAGGCAATCTAGATGACATCCAGAGGCTTATTTAGATGATAGAATGGAAACTGAACTTTCTGAGTTCAGTGGAACAAGGTTGTACCTCGATTAGACGAATTGCGGTGGCCGAGAGGGAATGGCTAGCTCAGGAACTTTCCCAGCAGTCTCAGCGGCTATGCAGGGGGTATGAAAGGCAGACCTTACCCTCTATCAGCTATGCTCAGCAGGTCCAGGTGCCGGGATTGCTGAGAGCACCAGGGACTTTAATTGGGAGGATTAGTGGGTCTCAGTGAGCAAAGGAGGTCACTGAGGTGAGCCGAGGGTACTTATATGCGTTAGGGGCTGCGGTAGGGCTTTTTGCGCGGCAGCGTGCGGTAGCGCAATTCGTGCTGCAGAGCGCAGTAGCACTTTTTGCGCAGCAGCGCGCGACTAAAAAAGGTTCACATTCATATAATTTTGCCCACAAGGGTCCTAGGGACCTTAAAATTCTAGGCATTTTGCAATTTCAGGTGCTCCAGCGAGCTGAATCGCGCTGCTGCGCTTTTCACGCGGTAACGCGCAGTAGCACTTTTCGCGCTGCAGTGCTCGTGAGCACTTTTTGCGCTGCAGCACGCGGTATCGCTTTTTGTGCTCCAGTGCGCGTCTAAAAAAGGTTCAAATTTGTTATAAATCTGTCCTACTAGAGACCTAGGGACCTTAAAATACCAAAACCGTAAAATTTTGGCCATTTTAGTGAAAACTTGGCAGTTTTTAAGAAATTCTAGGCATGTTGCAATTTCAGGCGCTGCAACGCACTGAATCGTGCTGGAGCGCTTTTCCCGCGGCAGCACGCTGCTAAAATAGGTTCACATTTGATATAACTCTGTCCCTCTATGATCCCAGGGACCTTAAAATTCCAAAACCGTGAAATTCTGTCCATTTCAGCCAAAACTGGACAGTTTTTAAGAAATTATAGGCATTTTGCAATTCAAGCGTTACTGCGCACTGAATTGCGCTGGAGCGCTTTTCGCACGGCAGTGCGCGGTAGCATTTTTTGCATGCCAGCACGCGGCTAAAATAAGTTCACATTTGATATAATTCAGTCCCACTAAAATCCAAGGAACCTTAAAATACCAAAACTGTGAAATTTTGGCCATTCAAGCCAAAACTAGGCAGTTTTTAAGAAATTTTAGGCATTTTGCAATTTCAGGCGCTGGAGCGCTTTTCGAGCAGCAGCGCCCGGTAGCCCATTTCGCGCTCCAATGCGCGGCTAAAATAGGTTCACATTTGATATAAATCATACCCGCTTGGGACCTGGGATCTTAAATGACCAAAACTGTGAAGTTTTGGCCATTTCAATAAAAACTGGACAGTTTTAAAGAAATTCTAGGCATTTTACAATTTGAGGTAATGCAGTGCGCTGGAGCGTTTTCGCACGGTAGGGCTCAGTAGTGTTTTTCGCGCGACAGCGCGCGGGAGCACTTTTCGCGCTATAGCGCTTTTCGCGCGACAGCGCGCGGCAACAATAGGTTCACATTTGATATAATTCAGTCCCACTAGGGTTCTACGAACCTTAAAATAACAAAACCATTAAGTTTTAGCCATTCCAGCCAAAACTCGGCAGTTTTTAAGAAATTCTAGTCATTTTGTAATTTTAGGCGCTGCAGCGCGCTGAATCGCGCGGTAGCGCTTTTCGCACAGCAGCGCGCGACTAAAATAGGTTCACATTTGATATAATTTTATCCCACTAGGGTCCTAGGCACCTTAAAATACCAAAATCGTGAAGTTTTAGTCATTTCAACCAAAACTGGGTAGTTTTTAAGAAATTATAGGCATTTTGCAATTTCAGGCGCAGTAGCGCACTGAATCTGGCTAGAGCGCTTTTCGGCTGCAGTGCTCGGTAGTGCGTTTCGCGCGACAACGCACGGTATTGCTTTTCGCGCTATAGCACGCGGCTAAAATTGGTTCACATTTGATATAATTCACTCCCACTGGGATCCTACGGACCTTAAATACCAAAACCATTAAGTTATAACCATTTCAGCCAAAACTCGGCAGTTTTTATGAAATTCTAGTCATTTTGCAATTTCAGGTGCTGTAGCGTGCTGAATCGCGCGGTAGCTCTTTTCGCGCGGCAGCGCGCAACTAAAATAGGTTCACATTTGATATAATTCTGTCCCACTAGGGTCCTAGGCATCTTAAAATACCACAACCCTGAAGTTTTAGCCATTTCAGCCAAAACTAGGCAGTGTGTAAGAAATTATAGGCATTTTGTAATTTAAGGCGATGCAGCACGCTGAATCTCGCTAGAGCACTTTTCGCGCAGCAGCGCGCGGTAGCGCTTTTCGGCTGCACCGCGTGGCTAAAATAGGTTCCCATTTGATATAATTCTATCATACTAGGGCCTTAGGGACCTTAAAATTCCAGAACTGTGAAATTTTGGCCATTTCAGCCAAAACAGGGCAGTTTTTAAGAAATTCTAGGCATTTTGCAATTTCAGGTGCTGCATCATGCTGAACCGCGCTTGAGCGCTTTTCGCGCGGCAGTGCGCAGTTGTGCTTTTCGCGCTGCAGCGCGCGGCTAAAATATGTTCACATTTGATATAATTCTGTCCCACTAGGGTCCTAGGGACCTTAAAATACAAAAACCGTGAAGTTTAGCTATTTCAGCCAAAACCAAGCAGTTTTTAAGAAATTCTTGGCATTTTGCAATTTCAGGTGCTGCAGCACGCTGAATCGAGCTGGAACACTTTTTGAGCGGCGGTGCACGGTTGCGCTTTTCGGGCTCTAGCGCGCGGCTACAATTGGTTCACAGTTGATATAATTCTGTCCCGCTAGTGTCCTACGGACCTTAAAATACCAAAACCATTAAGTTTTAGCCATTTCGGCAAAAACTCGGCAATTTTTAATAAATTCTAGGCATTTTGCAATTTCAGGCACTGCAGCGCGATGAATCGCGGTAGAGCCCTTTTCGCGCGGTAGCACTTTTTGCACGGTAGTGCTTTTTGTGCGGTAACACTTTTCGCGCGGCAGCACGCGACTAACATAGGTACACATTTGATATAATTCTGTCCCACTAGGGTCCTAGGCACCTTAAAATACCAAAACTGTGAAGTTTTAGCCATTTAAGCCAAAACTGGGCAATTTTTAAAAAATTATAGGCATTTTGCAATTTCAGGTGCTGCAACGCGCTGAATCTCGCCAGAGTGCTTTTCGTGCAGCAGTGCGCGGTACAACTTTTCGGTTGTAGCACGCGGTAGCGCTTTTCATGCTGTAGAACTTTTTGTGCAGCAGCACGCAGCTAAAATAGGTTGTCATTTGATATAATTCTGTCCCACTAGGGTCTTGGGAACCTTAAAATTCCAAAACTGTGACATTTTGGCCATTTCAGCCAAAACTAGGCAGTTTTTAAGAAATTCTAGGTGTTTTGCAATTTCAGGCGCAGCAGCGCACTGAATCGCGCTGGCGCGCTTTTTGAGCAGCAGCGCGCAAGAGCGCTATTCGCGTTGTAGCACGCGATAGCGCTTTTTACGTGGCAATGCGCGGCTAAAATAAGTTCACATTTGATATAATTCAGTCCCATTAGGGTCCTAAGGTCCTGAAAATACAAAACCCTAAAGTTTTGGCCATTTCAGTCAAAACTTGGTAGTTTTTAAGAAATTCTAGGTATTTTGCAATTTCAGGTGCTGCAGCGCGCTGAATTGCTCTAGAGCGCTTTTCGCACGGTATCGCTTTTTGCGCTCTAGCGCGCGACTAAAATAGGTTCATATTTGATATAATTCTATCCCACTTGGGTTCTAGGGATTTTAAAATACCAAAACCATTAAATTTTGGCAATTTCAGTCAAAACTAGGCAATTTTTAAAAAATTATAGGCATTATGGAATTTCAGGGGCTGCAGCATGCTGAATTGCCCTGGAGCGCTTTTTGTGCAGCAGCACACAAGAGAGTTGTTCACGCTGCAGCGTGCGGTAGCACTTTTTGCGCGGTAAAAATAGGTTAACATTTGATATAATTCAGTCTCACTAGGGTCCTAGGGACCTTAAAATACAAACCGTGAAGTTTTGGCCATTTCGGTCAAAACTGGGCAGTTTTTAAGAAATTCTTGGCATTCTGCAACTTTAGGCGCTGCAACGCGTTGAATCACGTTGAAGCGCTTTTCGTGCGATAGCGCGCTGTATCGCTTGCTGCACAGTGGGGACTTAGAATTCATTATTGTTTCTTACTAAACTCTTCATTGAATTTTTCATTCATTCAACATAGTGGCATAAGCATAAGCATAAACAAAAATTTGACTCATTCCTTCTGTTGTGATACATGGGTATCAATAATATTGTATGGGTTACAGAATGTGTTATGCACAGACTGGAGAATTTCAGGGTGCATCTGCGTCACCATACTGACTTCCTTACTAGTGTATTTATATTAGACCATACTACTCATAAGCCTTCAGTGATAATTCTGGGATATACCGTGGTGTAGCATATTTGTGTGCATCATTTTAGTGACATATAGTGCAGCATATAGCATCTCTTTCATCATGGTGTTTATTTTACTTTCAGTTTTTGTTTGGCGATAACGTCACTTTAATTGGCCTTTACTGCTCTATTTACTTAGCATTATAGTTTTCTTTACTATGCGCTTTTCCTCAATTCTTTTACAGTTTTCCTTTACTTTTCTATTTGTTATGTATAGTTTAGTTTTGTATAGTTAGTTGCGATGTGTTAGACTTCTTATCTAACACGGGGTACTTTTGGAATCCGATAATTTGCTAGATCCTGAGCAGTTTGTGGAGACAGGTCAGAAGGACGTACTGGAGACCCAAGAGGAGCATGTGGAGCTGTAGTGGATCGAGCACCTAGTTTTACTTATTAGCTCATTTTAGCTTTATAAATAGACTCTTTATGTTTCTGCATTTTAAATCTATTTGTAATAAGCTTTGGATGTATATTACTTTTCTTTTCTGAGACAAATGGCTATTACTGCTTGTGATAAATGTATTCTCGATGATTTGCTTTTAGCTTCCGCACTTTATTATACTACTATACTTAGTATTGTGATGTGATCAGCATACTGGAAATGTTAATATATATTGATAGCGTATATCGGGTTCTTATTTACCTCCTTGAACCTTGTACACGTACAAGCCTAATATCTAAGATAAGCATTTCACTCTTATCTTAGGTATTGGATCTCGATCCTACTCTTAGGATTCGAGTTAGCAGCCTTCAGCATGGCTCAGTTCTTACTAGCCTATTCGGGGAGATGAGTTTTGCTTGTATACCCGGCCTTCCCGAGTAGCGCACCGCTCCGCCGCCAATGTTGAGGTACATTACTTTTCTCTTTTGCGCGTAGTGACGGGACGGGGTGTTACAGCGCAGTAGCACTTTTCGTGCTGCAGCGCGCGAGAGCGCTTTTCACGCGACAGCTAGCGGCTAAAATAGGTTCACATTTGGTATAATTCAGTCCCACTATGGTCCAAGGGACCTTAAATTACAAAAACTGTGAAATTTTGGCCAATTTAGCAAAACTGGGCAGTTTTTAAGAAATTCTATACATTTTGCAATTTCAGGCGCTGCAGCGCGCTGAATAGCGCTAGAGCACATTTCGAGCGACAGCGCACGGGAGCGCTTTTCGCGCGGTAGCGCGCAACTAAAATAGGTTCATATTTGATATAAATCAGTCCAACTAGGGTCCTAAGGACCTTAAAATACCAAAACCGTGAAATTTTGGCTATTTCAGCCAAATTGGCCAATTTTAAGAAATTCGAGAAATTTTGCAATTTTAGGCGCTGCAGCGCGCTGAATCGCGTTGGAGCGCTTTTCGCGTGGCAATGCACGATAATGCTTTTCGCACTGCAGTGCTCGGTAGCACTTTTCGCGCGGTAGCTCACGGTAGTGCTTTTCACGCTATAGTGTGCGGTAGCACTTTTCGCGCGATAGCGCGCTTTTAAAATAGGTTTACATTTGATATAATTCAGTCCCACTAGGGTCCGAGGTACCTTAAAATACTAAAATCGTGAAGTTTTGGTCATTTCAGCCAAAACTAAGTAGTTTTTAAGAAATTCTTGGCATTTTGCAGTTTTTGGCGCTGCAGCGCGCTGAATCGTGCTGGAGCATTTTTCGCGCGGGAGCGCGCAATAGCGTTTTTCGTGCTGCAGCGCACGGTATGGCTTTTCGCGCGGCAGCGCGCGATGGCACTTTTCGCGAGGCAGCGCGCGATAGCGCTTTTCCCGCGGCAGCGCGCGATAGCGCTTTTCCCGCGGCAGCGCATGATACCGCATTTCGCGTGGCAAGCGCGCGATAGCGCTTTTCGCGCGCCAACTCACTGCTAAAACAAGTTCACATTTGATATAATTCAAGCCCACTAGGGTCCAACGGACCTTAAAATACAAAAACCGTGAAGTTTTGGTCATTTTAGTCAAAACTGGGCAATTTTTAAGAAATTCTGGCATTTTGCAATTTTAGGCGCTGTAGCTCCCTGAATTGCGCTGGAGCGCTTTTCGCACGGGAGAGCTTTTCGCACTGCAGTGCCCTGTAGCACTCTTCGCGTGACAGCGCGCTTCTAAAATAGGTTCACATTTGATATAATTCAGTACCACTGTGGTCCGGGGGACCTTAAAATACCAAAACTGTGAAGTTTTGGCTATTTCAGCCAAAACTAAGTAGTTTTTAAGAAATTCTTGGCATTCTGCAATTTCAGGCGCTGCAGCGCGCTGAATCGCGCTGGAGCATTTTTTGCGCGACATCGTGCAGTAGAGCTTTTCGGGCTGCAGCGGGCGGTATGGCTTTTCGCATGGCAGCTCGCGGCTAAAACAAGTTCACATCTCATATAATTGAGGCCCACTAGGGTCCAAGGGACCTTAAAATACAAAAATAGTTAAGTTTTGGTCATTTTAGTCAAAATTGAGCAGTTTTTAAGAAATTATAGGCATTTTGCAATTTCAGGCGCTACAGCGCCCTGAATCGCGCTGGAGAGCTTTTTGTACGGCAACGCGCAGTAGCGCTTTTTGCGTTGCAGTGCTCGCTAGCACTTTTTGTGTGGCAGCGCACGAAATCGCTTTTCGCGCTAAAGCGCGTGGCTAAAATAGGTTCGCATTTGATATAATTTAGTTAAATAGGGTCCTAGGGTCCTTAAAATACCAAAATCGTGAACTTTTAGCCATTTTAGTCAAAACTGGGCAGTTTTTAAGAAATTCTATGCATTTGCAATTTCAAGCACTGCAGTGCACTGAATCGCGCTGGAGCGCTTTCCCATATGCAGCGCGTGGGGAGCGCTGTTCGCGCTGCTGGGCTCGGTAGCGCTTTTCGCGCAATAGGGCTTTTCGCGCAGTAGTGCTTTTCGCGCAACACCACACAGCTAAAATAGGTTCACATTTGATATAATTATGTCCCACTGGGGTCCTAGGGACCTTAAAATACTAAAACCGTGATATTTTGGCCATTTCAGCCAAAATTGGGCAGTTTTTTAAGAAAATTATAGGCATTTTGCAATTTCAGGCGCTACAGTGCCCTGAATCGCGCTGGAGCGCTTTTCGCACGGCAATGCGCAGTAGCGCTTTTTTGCATGGAGTGCTCGCTAGCGCTTTTTGTGTGGCAGCGTGCGGTATCGCTTTTCGCACTCAAGAGCGTGGCTAAAATAGGTTTGCATTTGATATAATTCAGTTCAATAGGGTCCTAGGGACCTTAAAATACCAAAATCGTGAACTTTTGGCCATTTTAGTCGAAACTGGGCAGTTTTTTAAGAAATTCTAATCATTTTGCAATTTCAGGTACGGCAGTGCACTGAATTGCGCTGGAGCGCTTTCCCATCTGCAGCGCGCGGGAGCGATGTTCGCGCTCCATTGCTCGGTAGCGCTTTTCGCGCAGTAGCGCTTTTCGCGCAGGAGCGCTTTTCGCGCAACACCACACAGCTAAAATAGGTTCACATTTGATATAATTATGTCCCACTTGGGTCCTAGGGACCTTAAAATACCAAAATCGTGAAATTTTGGCCATTTTAGCCAAAACTCTGCAATTTTTAAGAAATTATACGCATTTTGCAATTTTAGGCGTTGCAGTGCGCTAAATCACGCTGGAGCGCTTTTCGCGAGGCATTGCGTTGCAGCGCTTTTCGCGCTGCACAACGCGGTAGTGGTTTTACGCAGCAGCGCGCGGCTAAAATAAGTTCACATTTGATATAATTCTATCCCACTAGGGTCGTAGGGACCTTAAGATTCCAAAACTATGAAATTTTGGCTATTTCAGTCAAAATTGGGCAGTTTTTAAGAAATTCTATGCATTTTGCTATTTCAAGCGTTGCAGCGCGTTGAATCGCGTTGGAGCGCTTTTCGCACGGTAGCGCGTGGGAGCACTTTTCGCGCTACAGTGCGCGGTAGCACTTTTCACGCGGCAGCGTGCTTCTAAAATAGGTTCACATTTGATGTAATTCTGTCCCACTTGAGTCCGAGGGACCTTAAAATACCAAAATCGTGAAGTTTTGGCCATTTCAACCAAAACTAAGTAGTTTTAAGAAACTCTTGGCATTTTGCAATTTTAGGGGCTGCAGCGCACTGAATTGCGCTGGAGCATTTTTTCGTGCGGGAGCACGCAGTAGCGTTTTTCGAACTGCAGCGTGCGATAGCGCTCTTCTCGCTGCAGCGCGCGATTGCGCATTTCGCGCGGGAGCGCGCGATGGCGCTTTTTGCACGCCAGCTCGCGGCTAAAATAAGTTCACATTTTATATAATTCAAGCCACTAGGGTCCAAGGGACCTCAAAATACAAAAACCATGAAGTTTTGGCCATTTCAGTCAAAACTGGGTAGTTTTTAAGAAATTCTAGGCATTTTGCAATTTCAGGCGCTGCAGCTCGCTGAATCGCGCTAGAGCGCTTTTCGCACGGCAGTGCGCGGGAGAGCTTTTCGCACTGCAGTGCGCGGTGGCACTTTTTGCGCGGCAGTGTGCTTCTAAAATAAGTTCGCATTTGATATAATTCAGTCTCACTATGGTCCGAGGGACCTTAAAATACCAAAACAGTGAAGTTTTGGCTATTTCAGCCAAAATTAAGTAGTTTTAAAGAAATTCTTGGCATTTTGCAGTTTCAGGCGCTGCAGCGCGCTGAATCGCGCTGGAGGATTTTTCGCGCGGGAGTGCGCAATAACGTTTTTCGCGCTACCGCGCGCGGTATGGCTTTTCGCATGGTAACTCGCGGCTAAAACAAGTTTACATCTGATATAATTCAGGCCCATTAGGGTCCAAGGGACCTTAAAATACAAAAACTGTGAAGTTTTGGCCATTTCAGTCAAAATTGGGCGGTTTAAGAAATTCTAGGCATTTTGCAATTTCAGGCGCTGCAGCGCGCTGAATCGCGTTGGAGCACTTTTCCCGCAGCAACGCACAGTAGCGCTTTTTGTGTTGTAGTGCTCGCTAGTGCTTTTCACGCGGTAGCGCGGTATCGCTTTTCGCGCTCCAGCGCGTGGCTAAAATAGGTTCACATTTGATATAATTCAGCCCACTATGGTCTTAGGGATCTTAAAATTCTAAAACCGTGAAGTTTTGGCCATTTCAGTCAAACCTGGGCAATTTTTAAAAAATTCTAGGCAATTTGCAATTTCAGGCGCTGCAGCGCGCTGAATCACACTGGAGCACTCTTCGCGCGGTAGCGCTTTTCACGCGGCAGCGGGTGGGAGCGCTTTTCACGCTGCAGTGCATAGTAGCGCTTTTCGCGCAGTACCACATGGCTAAAATAGGTTCACATTTGATATAATTATGTCCTTTTATGGTCCTAGAGACCTTAAAAATACTAAAACCGTAAAATTTTGGCCATTTTGCAATTTCAGGCGCAGCAGCGCGCTGGAGCGCTTTTCACGCGGCATTGCGCGGTAGCGCTTTTCGCGCTGTACAATACGGTAGCACTTTTACGCAGCATTGCGCGGCTAAAATAAGTTCACATTTGATATAATTCTGTCCCAGTAGGGTCCTAGGGACCTTAAGATTCCAAAACTGTGAAATTTTGGCCATTTCCAGCTAAAATTGGGCAGTTTTAAGAAATTTAATGCATTTTGCAATTTTAAGTGCTGCAGCGCACTGAATCGTGCTGGAACGCTTTTCGCACGGTAGTGCGCAGAAGCGCTTTCGCGCTACAGTGCGCGGTAGCACTTTTTGCGCGGCAGCGCACTTCTAAAATAGGTTGGCATTTGATATAATTCAGTCCCACTAAGGTTTGAGGGAACTTAAAATCCCAAAACCGTGAAGTTTTGGCCATTTCAGCCAAAACTAAGTAGTTTTTAAGAAATTCTTGGCATTTGTAATTTTAGGCACTGCAGCGCGCTGAATCGCGCTAGAGCATTTTTTGCGCGGCAGCGCACAGTAGCGTTTTTTGCGCTGCAAACGCGCGATATGGCTTTTTGCGCGGCAGCTCGTGGCTAAAACAAGTTCATATTTGATATAATTCAAGCCCACTATGGTCCAAGGGACCTTAAAATACAACAATTGTGAAGTTTTGGCCATTTTAAGTCAAAACCGGGCAGTTTTTAAGAGATTCTAGGCATTTTGCAATTTCAGGCGCTGCAGCGCGCTGAATCGCGCTGGAGAGCTTTTCGCGCAGCAATGCGCAATATCACTTTCACGTTGCAGTGCTCGCTAGCGCTTTACGTGCGGCAGCGTGCGGTATCGCTTTTCGCGCTCCAGCATGCAGCTAAAATAGGTTCACATTTGATATAATTCAGTCCAATTGGGTCCTAGGGATCTTAAAATATCAAAACCGTGAAGTTTTAGTCATTTCAGCCAAAACTAAGCAATTTTTAAGAAATTATTAGCATTTTGCAATTTCAGGCACTGCAGCGCGCTGAATCGCGCTGGAGCGCTTTTCGCGCAGCAGCACGCAGGAGCACTTTTCGTGCTGCAGCGCGCGATAGCGCTTTTCGCACTGCAGCTCATTGCTAAAACAAGTTCATATTTGATATAATTCAGTCCCACTAGGGTCCAAGGGACCTTAAAATACAAAAACCGTGAAAGTTTGGCCGTTTCATCCAAAACTGTGCAATTTTTAGAAAATTCTAGGCATTTTGTATTTTCAGGCGCTGCAGCGCGCTGAATCGCGCTGGAGCTCTTTTCGAGCGGCTGCCTGCGGGAGTGCTTTTCACGCTGCAGCGCGTAATAGCGCTTTCTGCGCAGCAACGCGCGGCCAAAATAGGTTCACATTTGATATAATTCAGTTCCACTAGGGTCCTAGGAACTTTAAAATATCAAAACTGTTAAATTTTAGCTATATTAGTCAAAACTGGGCAGTTTTAAAAAAAATTCTAGGCATTTTGCAATTTCAGGCGCTGCAGCGCGCTTAATCGCACTGAAGCGCTTTTTGAGCAACATCACGCGGGAGCGCTTTTCGAGCGGCAGCCCGCGGAGCTCTTTTCACGCGGCAGCGCGCGGTAACGCGCAGCAAAAATAAGTTCACATTTGATATAATTCAGTCCCACTATGGTCCAAGGGACCTTAAAATCCAAAAGCGTGAAGTTTTGGCTATTTCTTACTAAACTGCATAGTTTTTAAGGAATTCTAGGTATTTTTCAATATCAGTCATTAAAGCGTGCTGCAAAGCGCTGGAGCGCGCTGTAGTGCTTTTCGTGCTGCAGTGCGCTGGAGCGCTTTTCACGTGGTAGCACTTTTTCGCACAGTAGAGCGCAGCTAATATAGGTTCACATTTGATATAATTGAGTCCCACTAGGGTCCTAGGAACCTTAAAATACCAAAACTGTGAAGTTTTAGCCATTTTCAGCCAAAACTAAGTAGTTTTTAAGAAATTCTTGGCATTTTGCAATTTCAAGTGCTGCAGCGCGCTGAATCGCGTTGGAGCGCCATTCGCGCGGGAGCGCTTTTCGCGCAGTAGTGCTTTTTGCGCGGCAACGAGAGGTAGAGCTTTTCGTGCCGCAGCGCGCGGTAGCGCTTTTTGCACTGCAGTGCACGGCTAAAATAATTTCACCTTTAATATAATTCAGTCCCGCTATGGTCCAAGGGACCTTAAAATATAAAAACTATGAAATTTTGGCCATTTTCGCCAAAACTAAGCAGTTTTTAGAAAATTCTATGCATTTTGCAATTTCAGGCGCTGCAACGCGCTGAATCGCGCCGGAGAGCTTTTAGCGCGGGAGCGCTTTTAGTGCGGGAGTGCTTTTTGTGCTGCAGCGCACTGCTAAAATAGGTACACATTTGATATAATTCAGTCCCACTAGGGTTTAAGGGACGTTAAAATAGCAAACTGTGAAATTTTGGCCATTCAAGCCAAAACTGGGCATTTTTTAAGAAATTCTAGGTATTTTGCAATTTCAAGCACTACATCGCGCTGAATCGCGCTGGACCGCTTTTTGCGCGGTAGCACGCATGAGCACTTTTCGCGCTGCAGTGCACGGTAGCAGTTTTCGCACGGTAGTGCGCTTCTAAAATAGGTTCACATTTGATATAATTCAGTCCCATTAGTGTCCGAGGGATTTTAAAATACTAAAACTGTTAAGTTTTGGCCATTTCAGCCAAAACTAAGTAGTTTTTAAGAAATTCTTGGCATTTTACAATTTCAAGCACTGTAGTGCGCTGAATCGGGCTGGAGCATTTTTGGCGCGAGAGCGCGTAGTAGCATTTTTCGTGCTGCAGCGCGCGGTATGGCTTTTCGCGCGGCAGCGTGCGATAGCACTCTTTGCTCGGCAGCGCGCGATAGCGCTTTTTTGTGCGACAGCTCACGGCTAAAACAAGTTCACATCTGATATAATTCAGGCCCACTAGGGTCCAAGGGACCTTAAAATACAAAAACCGTGAAGTTTTGGCCATTTCAGTCAAAACTTGGCTGTTTTTAAGAGATTCTAGGCTTTTTGCAATTTCAGGCGCTGAATCGCGCTGGAGAGCTTTTCGCGCGGCAACGCGCAGTAGCCCTTTTCGCGTTGCAATGCTCGCTAGCACTTTACTCGCGGCAGTGCGCGGTATCGCTTTTCGCGCTCTAGCGTGCTGCTAAAATAGGTTCACATTTCATACAAATCAGTCCCACTGGATTCCTAGGGACCTTAAAATACCAAAACCGTGAAGTTTTCGCCATTTCAACCAAAACTAAGCCTTTTTTAAGAAATTGTTGGCATTTTGCAATTTCAGGCGCCGCAGCGCGCTAAATCGTGCTGGAGCGCTTTTCACGCGGGAGCACTTTTCGTGCTGCAACGCGCGATAGCACTTTTCGCGCGGCAGCTCGTGGCTAAAATGGATTCACATTTGATATAATTCAGTCCCACTAGGGTCCAAGTGACCATAAAATACAAAAATTGTGAAATTTTGGCTATTCCAGCCAAAATTGTGCAGTTTTTAGGAAATTCTAGGCATTTTGCCATTTCAGGCGCTGCAGCGCGCTGAATCGCGCTGGAACGCTTTTCATGCAGCAGCACGCGGGAGTGCTTTTCACGCTGCAGCGCATAGTAGCGCTTTTCACGCAGCAGTGCGCCACTAAAATAGGTTCACATTCATATAATTCAGTCCCACTAGGGTCCTAGTGACCTTAAAATATCAAAACCGTAAAATTTTGGCTGTTTAAGCCAAAACTAGGCAGGTTTTAAGAAATTCTAGGCATTTTGAAATTTTAGGGGGTGCAGCGCGCTGAATTGCGCTGGAGCGCTTTCTGAGCAACAGCACGCGTGAGCGCTTTTCGAGCGACAGCCCGCGGGAGCGCTTTTCACGCGGTAGCACACGGTAGCGCTTTTCGCGCAATAATCCGCAGCTAAAATAAGTTCACATTTGATATAATTCAGTCCCACTATGGTGCAACAGACCTTAAAATACCAAAATCGTGAAGTTTTGGCCATTTCTGCCAAAACTGCATAGTTTTTAAAGAATTCTGGGCATTTTTCAATTTCACTCGTTACAGCGTGCTGCAAAGCGCTGGAGCGCTTTTCACGCTGCAGCGCACTAGAGTGTTGTTCGTGCGGTAGGACTTTTCGCGTGGTAGAGCTTTTTTGCACGGTAGCGCGCAGCTAAAATAGGTTCACATTTCATATAATTCAGTTCCACTAGAGTCCTAGTGACCTTAAAATACCAAAACCGTGAAGTTTTGGCCATTTCAGTCAAAAACTGGGAAGTTTTTAAAAAATTCTATACATTTTGCAATTTCAGGCGCTACAGCGTGCTGCAGAGCGCTGGAGCGCAGCAACAATAGATTCACATTTGAAATAATTCAGTCCCGCTAGGTCCTAGGGACCTTAAAATACCAAAACCGTGAAATTTTAGCTATTTCACCCAAAACTGGGCTATTTTTAAGAAATTCTAAGCATTTTGCAATTTCAGGCACTGCAACACGCTGAATCGCATTGGAGTGCTTTTCGCGCTACAGTGTGACAGACTGTAAATACACGTCAATGCTTGCTCGCAAGTGTACGTGGTCTGAAGTAATAAGTGGAAAGTATGACTTTCCGGGAATTTATCGAACCACAGAGAATTGGTTGATTTAGCACTAAAGTATATCTATTCTCACTAATGTTTAAGCTATAGTATGTATTGGTTAGTTGGTCTAAAATTACCATGAATATTCACTAAGCAAACAACAAGATTTAAAGAAAGAGGAGAGTTGGGCCCATCCCACATGCAATGATATAATACTGGTGTAGATTTGTTTCTCAAGCTTTATTATTAAGTTTAATTGAAATCAGGTGCATATTGTTGTCCTTTAGTCTAGCTCAAAGGCTTATAAGTTCAAATCTCATGCACAAAATGAACTCACATTTGGTTCTACTTTAGTACAAAGATTATTGTAAGATTCTTGAGATTTAAAGTTAATTCATTTTCTCCTTATTTAAGGAGAGTTTAAATTTTCTTAAATCTTAGGATCTCAGAAGAATTGATTTTCCACTACGAGCATCACTTCGCATCTCACATAGCTGAGATGAGAGAATCACATGTTGGGCTCAATGACTATGTCACTTAGTTCATAAGCACTCAGCACTTCATTACTCAATCTCAATTATGTGGAGCTAAGGAGCTCATTTAGTGGGTCTTAGCGTCACATGCATCAACTCTTAGATTGAGCTTAGGTTGAGGTGCATTGAGCTCAAGAACCTTCTCACATGGTTCTAAGCTTCCATGCACTCAAAATCTAGCATCCAACCTAAGGTGAGCTAAGGAGCACAAGACAATTAAATCTTAGATTTTTTTAGTTCTTTTTTCATAAACTCATCAAGACTAATTGAGATGAAAATTTCTTAGTAAGGTATTAAAATCACAAATACATTATGCTTGAGGGAAAACACTTATACATCAATATTACATCATGCATCATGGGACTTCATCCCAGCCCTCCCCAAAGGGAGTTAGCTACTCATTACACAAGTAAATAAGGAAGATACATACATAAATAAAGACCCTTTCATGATCACTAAAAAGAAAATACAAGATTGAGTTTAGAAGATACTAGGAACACTCTGTAGAAGTTCTTCGGAATTCTTCTTCTCCTTCTAATTATCCTTTCCTTAGGTTGCTAGTGCTGCCTTCTTCCTCTTCTCCCTTTGCAAAAGCTTGCCTTGCCACCCTTGGGGAGTTCTCTCTTCCTTTGGCTCTCCTCCTTACTTAGGGAATTTTTGCTAAAATTGTGAACCCTCCTCTAGTCAAGAGGAGGGGTATTTATAGGAGAGGGGGGGCTGAATTCCTCCCTTCAATTACAACCAGATTTTCCATAAATGATTTTGATTTTATCATTGCAATATTTTTCCATTAATGGTGAGGTGACAAAAATCTCATTTCTATACCCAAAACATCACCACAAAGCTTCCCTTTTTAACATAAAAATGGCTGCTGCAGGAAAAGGTGGCTAGAGACAAAATTCAGGATAGAGGTCATGTCTCCAGCCGCATTAAATGCAGTGTCTGGGCAAAAATTCGGCAGGCCACTACAGTGCGCTGTGGCGTGCTCTCCGGAATTCTTCTTCTCCTTCTAATTATCCTCTCCTTAGGTTGCTAGTGCTGCCTTCTTCCTCCTCTCCCTTTGCAAAAGCTTGCCTTTCCACCCTTGGAAAGTTCTCTCTTCCTTTGGCTCTCCTCCTTACTTAGGGAATTTTGCTAAAATTGTGAACCCTCCTCTAGTCAAGAGGAGGGGTATTTATAGGAGGGGGGGCTGAATTCCTCCCTTCAATTGCAACCAGATTTTCCATAAATAATTTTGATTTCATCATTGCAATGTTTTTCCATTAATGGTGAGGTGACAAAAATCTCATTTCTTTACCCAAAACATCACCTCAAAGGTTCACTTTATAACAAAAAAATGGCTGCTGCAGGAAAAGGTGGCTGGAGACAAAATTCAGGATAGAGGTCATGCCTCCAGCCGCATTAAATGCAGTGTCTGGGCAAAAATTCGGCGGGCCGCGGCATCGCAATGCGGCGTGCTTTAGCTTACCCAGGTCTCTAACAAGGGATTATAATGCCAAAACTATAAATCTAATAGGGTTGCTTGAGAAT
Source organism: Gastrodia elata (assembly GCA_016760335.1). Taxonomy (NCBI): domain Eukaryota; kingdom Viridiplantae; phylum Streptophyta; class Magnoliopsida; order Asparagales; family Orchidaceae; genus Gastrodia; species Gastrodia elata. Next base: position 75,684 of record JACERR010000062.1, on the reverse strand, counting down.
GAGATAACATTTATCCTAACTATCACTCAAACATTATCAATATACTCTGCCCTAAAGGTTACACAAAAGTCCTCAAAAGTGACTTCCCGATGCTTCCTGTTACGCTTCTTCTCGAGCCTCGCCATGGTCTCAAACCACCAATCTCTGGCGTAATCCAACATCAGGTCTGTCACAATATCTACATAAAGTAACTCAGGACACTCTATGTGTATCAGAATGGACTCCACTCGGCTCAACCATTCTTGTGCGTATATGGGAAAGTTGAGCCCTCGATATACAGCTTACTATAGAAGCTTCTCCAGGACTAGGATCCCTTTTACCGAAACTCCTTCAATCTGCCAGTTGCTTTCCTGCCTCCACTTGAAGCTACAACTCCAAACTATCTTGAAAGCATGAATATAATAGCCTATATCGGACTCTCCAGAATTCATTTGACTCTAAGGATAGAATTTTATTACATTTGTGTTAGACTCCAGATGATTAAATAATTAGGATGGGAGTATTCTCCTCTTACATTTTGCATAGAGTTACTGACACTACTATGTTATTAATGTTTGTATTTTAGAAGAACGGTCCATTAGGTAGAAAGGAATCATAGATCCCATTCTGACACCTTATGGTGTTCTCTGATACCAACTGTGAGGCCCCGTACTAACAACAAGGAAGTACGGTGCTCCAATTGTGGCAAATCCCCAACTTAAGTAAAGTTAGGTAAACCCAACCTGCTTTAAGCCAAGGACTTATCACCAAATTCTATAACATTCATCAATATATATATATATATATATATATATATATCAAAGTGGCAGAAGAAATAGGCGAGTAGTAACATCCACAAGCATATATAGTAGAAAAAGAGAAAAATAATATAGTAACTCATCGAGCTGCAGAAATGAAACACATCCAAAATTAATTATTACAAACTGAATTTTAATGAGAATGAAAATGTCTCTCAATCTCACTGAAATAAAATGCAAGATCTATCTAAATAGCAGCAGCACGATCCTCCTCCTGAACATGTTCCTCTTTTGTGACACTGCCCACGAACACGTATGAATCTAACATTTGTCGATATCACAAATGTCAGGGCCCCAGCCAACAAAACAAAAATGTTACAGTTAGACAATTGTCTAAGTATATTTTAGGCTATTTTAATGATGAATATTTTAAAGATATCACATTTAAATTTGCTAAACATGCAAGCAGTAATAGGTGCAACAAGCTATGGAGAAATGGTAACTATAAACTATCCATTTATAGCGAGCAACTAGTATGAAGAACATACAATATAAAATAAACAAGGTGAGGCTAAAAGCTAAAAAGGAATAGCAACTATAATACAATTCTGAACCTAACATGCTTATGATCATATTAACACATGCTGGGTATATGAAAGAAATATGAGTACTAAAAATATGCAATTCTAGCATCCTAACCATGCCAATATATATAAGTAAACTATGTGAGTATACATACAACATGCTAATTAAGAAAAGGAAAAGAAAAGACCACTGAGACATGTGGCAAAAGCAAAGCAATCTATGTAAAGCCACTGAGACATGTGGCAAAGCGAGCAAGTACTAAAAATAAGGCCACTGAAGCATGTGGCAAAGCAAAACAGAAAATAATACTGAACAATCTAACTAAAGTAGCAATAAGCCTAAGACATAGTACTGCCATACCAGCCAATAGGCATACAGGGCCTCCAATATCAATCAATCAATCCCTAGCCTAGCCATCCAAATATGCTAGGTCTGAGTCCAGTCTATACAATACTACTACTGAAGAGGTAGACTAGGCTAGGACATATTCTACCAACTGCAAATAAGGCAAAACTGAATGATATGCAATTCAAATACTAACTTAGGATGTATCATCCATATCCTAAGTTCTCCTATTATGCTCAAGGAATAAAGCTCAATATCTAAGGTATGCAAAGCAATCTAGTCAAGGTAAGCAAGAGACTCAATCTAGACTTATGTGATATCTGTTGTTATCTATTTATCCAATCTAACTAATCTGAGAAGGTACAAGTTTAGGATCTCCAACATCCAGCTATCGAGTAGAATCTCAGATTTACGTCCTTATAGTTAACATTAGAGCTTAACAAGTTCTAATCCAAAATTATGTGACGACTATATGGTTTAAATAGATAAATCAACAACCTTATTTATTAATATTTTACTTTCTTACCTAGATATTGATTAATTAATTCAAGATTTAAGGATTTAGGACTTAACCTCCACTTTGGTGTCCCAATCCTGAATCCAACATAAAAGTACTATTAAAGATCTAGGGTTCTCAATTACTACCCAAATTAAATGTAAGGAATCCTATAAGCTAAAAGATCCAGGAATTATGAACTTATAGAAAGGTTATTCTACTAATTATAAGATAAAATAATCAATTAAGTACTTGAGAATTTAAGATCTATATTCAATCTTTTAAGATAATTTCATTATCTCATAGATTGAATCACCCTATACCCACATGGAAGGCTGGTTAAATAATCAATCATTTAAAGAATTCCAAAGGAGATAATTCAATTCAAGTAGAAGATCTAAAGTCTAAGGTCTAAGATCTAAGATCTGATTTTTGATCATTTTAGACTTTAAACTAGGTTTTCAACTTAGACTCTACTAATTGCATTTCTTTTGGCATTTAAGTATAAAATCTAACTAAATGGAACTTACTGAGGTAATATTTAACCATTGCAATTGTTAGATTTAAGTACTAAGGCCAAATGACTCTTTTAGGATCACTTAAGATCTAAGTATCTTAATTAGGGTTTAAGTGAAGATTTCTTGAATTAATGTCCAAGTCATTAGTATTATTAGCTGAGGAGTTCAGAGAACATTTCTAGTCTATCTTAGGGTTAATTTACTGAATTTCCCAAGGTTTAAGTGTATTTAAGCACATCTTGGCCAAAATGACCAAAATACCCCTCATAAGACTAAAATTGGGATTTTATGGTTTAGTTATCTAAATTATATCTAATCTATTTAATGGGTTTCATATTGATTAATGAAGTGGGAAATACCCTTATCTTAGGTTTTCACAACCTAATTAAGCTAATTAAGATTAATCACATTTTTAGGCTAATTAGAGTGATTAGAGAATTTATGGCACTCTAGGGCAATCAAACCTTACACTTAGGTTCTAATAGACTTAAGATGGCACTAGGAATTTCCCTACCCAAAATTAGAGACTAATTTAAGGTTTAATTTACTAATCCTTAATTAAGGTGATTAAGGAGTGATTAAGGAAATTAAATATCCAAAAGTGATCTTAAGCATCTAACATCATTATTTATGGTTCAATGAGCAATCAAAGCCCTTAATTACTTAATTTGGTTATTAATTGAATTTATTATGATTTAATTAAAAATAGAAAAAGTTTGATCAATTATATTAAATCCAACCATTGGATCTATGATTTTATTCTATATTTAGGTTCCTTGTATTTTTTTGATTCAAATGGTATATTGGATCATACCATTTGGATCTGTATAGCTAAAGTTATTTAAATAATTTATTCTATATGTTTATTTAAAATAAAACTTTAGGATTTAATTAATTAATTACATAACCATTAAAATTGCATTCCTATAATTAATTAAATAGATGCGGCCCAAAATCAAAAGGGTCGGCCCGGCCCAAAAGGGTCGTCTTCTTCCTCTCGACAGGTCTGACCCAGGTAAACTTCCGCGCTAAAATTCTCGGCGCTCAGACGACGGTGGCAGCTCAGCTTGATCCCTACACATTCCTAGGGTCGAGATGCACCGATCGGACTAAGAACCCCCATCTGGAATGCACTGGATCGCCAGATGACTACTCGGCGCAAAAGGTCTCACCTGAAGCTTTTAGGGTTTACTGTGAGGAGTAAATTCTCCTCACAGAGATGACCACTTGGCCAAAGCTCGAACCCTACACCATCCTGGTGTTGAGGCAGATCGAAGCCCTCTGGTCATGAGCTTCGGGGTGACCTGGATCGTTGGATCCCTACTCGAGCTCGGCTGTGAGCTTGTGGCATGGACTAGACGATCGATCGGTCGGGGTAGGCTAGCCCAGATCCTAGGAGCAATCACATTGGGTTTCCTAAGTGGCTAAGGCAATCTAGATGACATCCAGAGGCTTATTTAGATGATAGAATGGAAACTGAACTTTCTGAGTTCAGTGGAACAAGGTTGTACCTCGATTAGACGAATTGCGGTGGCCGAGAGGGAATGGCTAGCTCAGGAACTTTCCCAGCAGTCTCAGCGGCTATGCAGGGGGTATGAAAGGCAGACCTTACCCTCTATCAGCTATGCTCAGCAGGTCCAGGTGCCGGGATTGCTGAGAGCACCAGGGACTTTAATTGGGAGGATTAGTGGGTCTCAGTGAGCAAAGGAGGTCACTGAGGTGAGCCGAGGGTACTTATATGCGTTAGGGGCTGCGGTAGGGGCTTTTTGCGCGGCAGCGTGCGGTAGCGCAATTCGTGCTGCAGAGCGCAGTAGCACTTTTTGCGCAGCAGCGCGCGACTAAAAAAGGTTCACATTCATATAATTTTGCCCACAAGGGTCCTAGGGACCTTAAAATTCTAGGCATTTTGCAATTTCAGGTGCTCCAGCGAGCTGAATCGCGCTGCTGCGCTTTTCACGCGGTAACGCGCAGTAGCACTTTTCGCGCTGCAGTGCTCGTGAGCACTTTTTGCGCTGCAGCACGCGGTATCGCTTTTTGTGCTCCAGTGCGCGTCTAAAAAAGGTTCAAATTTGTTATAAATCTGTCCTACTAGAGACCTAGGGACCTTAAAATACCAAAACCGTAAAATTTTGGCCATTTTAGTCAAAACTTGGCAGTTTTTAAGAAATTCTAGGCATGTTGCAATTTCAGGCGCTGCAACGCACTGAATCGTGCTGGAGCGCTTTTCCCGCGGCAGCACGCTGCTAAAATAGGTTCACATTTGATATAACTCTGTCCCTCTATGATCCCAGGGACCTTAAAATTCCAAAACCGTGAAATTCTGTCCATTTCAGCCAAAACTGGACAGTTTTTAAGAAATTATAGGCATTTTGCAATTCAAGCGTTACTGCGCACTGAATTGCGCTGGAGCGCTTTTCGCACGGCAGTGCGCGGTAGCATTTTTTGCATGCCAGCACGCGGCTAAAATAAGTTCACATTTGATATAATTCAGTCCCACTAAAATCCAAGGAACCTTAAAATACCAAAACTGTGAAATTTTGGCCATTCAAAGCCAAAACTAGGCAGTTTTTAAGAAATTTTAGGCATTTGCAATTTCAGGCGCTGGAGCGCTTTTCGAGCAGCAGCGCCCGGTAGCCCATTTCGCGCTCCAATGCGCGGCTAAAATAGGTTCACATTTGATATAAATCATACCCGCTTGGGACCTGGGATCTTAAATGACCAAAACTGTGAAGTTTTGGCCATTTCAATAAAAATTGGACAGTTTTAAGAAATTCTAGGCATTTTACAATTTGAGGTAATGCAGTGCGCTGGAGCGTTTTCGCACGGTAGGGCTCAGTAGTGTTTTTCGCGCGACAGCGCGCGGGAGCACTTTTCGCGCTATAGCGCTTTTCGCGCGACAGCGCGCGGCAACAATAGGTTCACATTTGATATAATTCAGTCCCACTAGGGTTCTACGAACCTTAAAATAACAAAACCATTAAGTTTTAGCCATTCCAGCCAAAACTCGGCAGTTTTTAAGAAATTCTAGTCATTTTGTAATTTTAGGCGCTGCAGCGCGCTGAATCGCGCGGTAGCGCTTTTCGCACAGCAGCGCGCGACTAAAATAGGTTCACATTTGATATAATTTTATCCCACTAGGGTCCTAGGCACCTTAAAATACCAAAATCGTGAAGTTTTAGTCATTTCAACCAAAACTGGGTAGTTTTTAAGAAATTATAGGCATTTTGCAATTTCAGGCGCAGTAGCGCACTGAATCTGGCTAGAGCGCTTTTCGGCTGCAGTGCTCGGTAGTGCGTTTCGCGCGACAACGCACGGTATTGCTTTTCGCGCTATAGCACGCGGCTAAAATTGGTTCACATTTGATATAATTCACTCCCACTGGGATCCTACGGACCTTAAATACCAAAACCATTAAGTTATAACCATTTCAGCCAAAACTCGGCAGTTTTTATGAAATTCTAGTCATTTTGCAATTTCAGGTGCTGTAGCGTGCTGAATCGCGCGGTAGCTCTTTTCGCGCGGCAGCGCGCAACTAAAATAGGTTCACATTTGATATAATTCTGTCCCACTAGGGTCCTAGGCATCTTAAAATACCACAACCCTGAAGTTTTAGCCATTTCAGCCAAAACTAGGCAGTGTGTAAGAAATTATAGGCATTTTGTAATTTAAGGCGATGCAGCACGCTGAATCTCGCTAGAGCACTTTTCGCGCAGCAGCGCGCGGTAGCGCTTTTCGGCTGCACCGCGTGGCTAAAATAGGTTCCCATTTGATATAATTCTATCATACTAGGGCCTTAGGGACCTTAAAATTCCAGAACTGTGAAATTTTGGCCATTTCAGCCAAAACAGGGCAGTTTTTAAGAAATTCTAGGCATTTTGCAATTTCAGGTGCTGCATCATGCTGAACCGCGCTTGAGCGCTTTTCGCGCGGCAGTGCGCAGTTGTGCTTTTCGCGCTGCAGCGCGCGGCTAAAATATGTTCACATTTGATATAATTCTGTCCCACTAGGGTCCTAGGGACCTTAAAATACAAAAACCGTGAAGTTTAGCTATTTCAGCCAAAACCAAGCAGTTTTTAAGAAATTCTTGGCATTTTGCAATTTCAGGTGCTGCAGCACGCTGAATCGAGCTGGAACACTTTTTGAGCGGCGGTGCACGGTTGCGCTTTTCGGGCTCTAGCGCGCGGCTACAATTGGTTCACAGTTGATATAATTCTGTCCCGCTAGTGTCCTACGGACCTTAAAATACCAAAACCATTAAGTTTTAGCCATTTCGGCAAAAACTCGGCAATTTTTAATAAATTCTAGGCATTTTGCAATTTCAGGCACTGCAGCGCGATGAATCGCGGTAGAGCCCTTTTCGCGCGGTAGCACTTTTTGCACGGTAGTGCTTTTTGGTGCGGTAACACTTTTCGCGCGGCAGCACGCGACTAACATAGGTACACATTTGATATAATTCTGTCCCACTAGGGTCCTAGGCACCTTAAAATACCAAAACTGTGAAGTTTTAGCCATTTAAGCCAAAACTGGGCAATTTTTAAAAAATTATAGGCATTTTGCAATTTCAGGTGCTGCAACGCGCTGAATCTCGCCAGAGTGCTTTTCGTGCAGCAGTGCGCGGTACAACTTTTCGGTTGTAGCACGCGGTAGCGCTTTTCATGCTGTAGAACTTTTTGTGCAGCAGCACGCAGCTAAAATAGGTTGTCATTTGATATAATTCTGTCCCACTAGGGTCTTGGGAACCTTAAAATTCCAAAACTGTGACATTTTGGCCATTTCAGCCAAAACTAGGCAGTTTTTAAGAAATTCTAGGTGTTTTGCAATTTCAGGCGCAGCAGCGCACTGAATCGCGCTGGCGCGCTTTTTGAGCAGCAGCGCGCAAGAGCGCTATTCGCGTTGTAGCACGCGATAGCGCTTTTTACGTGGCAATGCGCGGCTAAAATAAGTTCACATTTGATATAATTCAGTCCCATTAGGGTCCTAAGGTCCTGAAAATACAAAACCCTAAAGTTTTGGCCATTTCAGTCAAAACTTGGTAGTTTTTAAGAAATTCTAGGTATTTTGCAATTTCAGGTGCTGCAGCGCGCTGAATTGCTCTAGAGCGCTTTTCGCACGGTATCGCTTTTTGCGCTCTAGCGCGCGACTAAAATAGGTTCATATTTGATATAATTCTATCCCACTTGGGTTCTAGGGATTTTAAAATACCAAAACCATTAAATTTTGGCAATTTCAGTCAAAACTAGGCAATTTTTAAAAAATTATAGGCATTATGGAATTTCAGGGGCTGCAGCATGCTGAATTGCCCTGGAGCGCTTTTTGTGCAGCAGCACACAAGAGAGTTGTTCACGCTGCAGCGTGCGGTAGCACTTTTTGCGCGGTAAAAATAGGTTAACATTTGATATAATTCAGTCTCACTAGGGTCCTAGGGACCTTAAAATACAAACCGTGAAGTTTTGGCCATTTCGGTCAAAACTGGGCAGTTTTTAAGAAATTCTTGGCATTCTGCAACTTTAGGCGCTGCAACGCGTTGAATCACGTTGAAGCGCTTTTCGTGCGATAGCGCGCTGTATCGCTTGCTGCACAGTGGGGACTTAGAATTCATTATTGTTTCTTACTAAACTCTTCATTGAATTTTTCATTCATTCAACATAGTGGCATAAGCATAAGCATAAACAAAAATTTGACTCATTCCTTCTGTTGTGATACATGGGTATCAATAATATTGTATGGGTTACAGAATGTGTTATGCACAGACTGGAGAATTTCAGGGTGCATCTGCGTCACCATACTGACTTCCTTACTAGTGTATTTATATTAGACCATACTACTCATAAGCCTTCAGTGATAATTCTGGGATATACCGTGGTGTAGCATATTTGTGTGCATCATTTTAGTGACATATAGTGCAGCATATAGCATCTCTTTCATCATGGTGTTTATTTTACTTTCAGTTTTTGTTTGGCGATAACGTCACTTTAATTGGCCTTTACTGCTCTATTTACTTAGCATTATAGTTTTCTTTACTATGCGCTTTTCCTCAATTCTTTTACAGTTTTCCTTTACTTTTCTATTTGTTATGTATAGTTTAGTTTTGTATAGTTAGTTGCGATGTGTTAGACTTCTTATCTAACACGGGGTACTTTTGGAATCCGATAATTTGCTAGATCCTGAGCAGTTTGTGGAGACAGGTCAGAAGGACGTACTGGAGACCCAAGAGGAGCATGTGGAGCTGTAGTGGATCGAGCACCTAGTTTTACTTATTAGCTCATTTTAGCTTTATAAATAGACTCTTTATGTTTCTGCATTTTAAATCTATTTGTAATAAGCTTTGGATGTATATTACTTTTCTTTTCTGAGACAAATGGCTATTACTGCTTGTGATAAATGTATTCTCGATGATTTGCTTTTAGCTTCCGCACTTTATTATACTACTATACTTAGTATTGTGATGTGATCAGCATACTGGAAATGTTAATATATATTGATAGCGTATATCGGGTTCTTATTTACCTCCTTGAACCTTGTACACGTACAAGCCTAATATCTAAGATAAGCATTTCACTCTTATCTTAGGTATTGGATCTCGATCCTACTCTTAGGATTCGAGTTAGCAGCCTTCAGCATGGCTCAGTTCTTACTAGCCTATTCGGGGAGATGAGTTTTGCTTGTATACCCGGCCTTCCCGAGTAGCGCACCGCTCCGCCGCCAATGTTGAGGTACATTACTTTTCTCTTTTGCGCGTAGTGACGGGACGGGGTGTTACAGCGCAGTAGCACTTTTCGTGCTGCAGCGCGCGAGAGCGCTTTTCACGCGACAGCTAGCGGCTAAAATAGGTTCACATTTGGTATAATTCAGTCCCACTATGGTCCAAGGGACCTTAAATTACAAAAACTGTGAAATTTTGGCCAATTTAGCAAAACTGGGCAGTTTTTAAGAAATTCTATACATTTTGCAATTTCAGGCGCTGCAGCGCGCTGAATAGCGCTAGAGCACATTTCGAGCGACAGCGCACGGGAGCGCTTTTCGCGCGGTAGCGCGCAACTAAAATAGGTTCATATTTGATATAAATCAGTCCAACTAGGGTCCTAAGGACCTTAAAATACCAAAACCGTGAAATTTTGGCTATTTCAGCCAAATTGGCCAATTTTAAGAAATTCGAGAAATTTTGCAATTTTAGGCGCTGCAGCGCGCTGAATCGCGTTGGAGCGCTTTTCGCGTGGCAATGCACGATAATGCTTTTCGCACTGCAGTGCTCGGTAGCACTTTTCGCGCGGTAGCTCACGGTAGTGCTTTTCACGCTATAGTGTGCGGTAGCACTTTTCGCGCGATAGCGCGCTTTTAAAATAGGTTTACATTTGATATAATTCAGTCCCACTAGGGTCCGAGGTACCTTAAAATACTAAAATCGTGAAGTTTTGGTCATTTCACAGCCAAAACTAAGTAGTTTTTAAGAAATTCTTGGCATTTTGCAGTTTTTGGCGCTGCAAGCGCGCTGAATCGTGCTGGAGCATTTTTCGCGCGGGAGCGCGCAATAGCGTTTTTCGTGCTGCAGCGCACGGTATGGCTTTTCGCGCGGCAGCGCGCGATGGCACTTTTCGCGAGGCAGCGCGCGATAGCGCTTTTCCCCGCGGCAGCGCGCGATAGCGCTTTTCCCGCGGCAGCGCATGATACCGCATTTCGCGTGGCAGCGCGCGATAGCGCTTTTCGCGCGCCAACTCACTGCTAAAACAAGTTCACATTTGATATAATTCAAGCCCACTAGGGTCCAACGGACCTTAAAATACAAAAACCGTGAAGTTTTGGTCATTTTAGTCAAAACTGGGCAATTTTTAAGAAATTCTGGGCATTTTGCAATTTTAGGCGCTGTAGCTCCCTGAATTGCGCTGGAGCGCTTTTCGCACGGGAGAGCTTTTCGCACTGCAGTGCCCTGTAGCACTCTTCGCGTGACAGCGCGCTTCTAAAATAGGTTCACATTTGATATAATTCAGTACCACTGTGGTCCGGGGGACCTTAAAATACCAAAACTGTGAAGTTTTGGCTATTTCATCAGCCAAAACTAAGTAGTTTTTAAGAAATTCTTGGCATTCTGCAATTTCAGGCGCTGCAGCGCGCTGAATCGCGCTGGAGCATTTTTGCGCGACATCGTGCAGTAGAGCTTTTCGGGCTGCAGCGGGCGGTATGGCTTTTCGCATGGCAGCTCGCGGCTAAAACAAGTTCACATCTCATATAATTGAGGCCCACTAGGGTCCAAGGGACCTTAAAATACAAAAATAGTTAAGTTTTGGTCATTTAGTCAAAATTGAGCAGTTTTTAAGAAATTATAGGCATTTTGCAATTTCAGGCGCTACAAGCGCCCTGAATCGCGCTGGAGAGCTTTTTGTACGGCAACGCGCAGTAGCGCTTTTTGCGTTGCAGTGCTCGCTAGCGCTTTTTGTGTGGCAGCGCACGAAATCGCTTTTCGCGCTAAAGCGCGTGGCTAAAATAGGTTCGCATTTGATATAATTTAGTTAAATAGGGTCCTAGGGTCCTTAAAATACCAAAATCGTGAACTTTTAGCCATTTTAGTCAAAACTGGGCAGTTTTTTAAGAAATTCTATGCATTTTGCAATTTCAAGCACTGCAGTGCACTGAATCGCGCTGGAGCGCTTTCCCATATGCAGCGCGTGGGAGCGCTGTTCGCGCTGCTGGGCTCGGTAGCGCTTTTCGCGCAATAGGGCTTTTCGCGCAGTAGTGCTTTTCGCGCAACACCACACAGCTAAAATAGGTTCACATTTGATATAATTATGTCCCACTGGGGTCCTAGGGACCTTAAAATACTAAAACCGTGATATTTTGGCCATTTCAGCCAAAATTGGGCAGTTTTTAAGAAAATTATAGGCATTTTGCAATTTCAGGCGCTACAGTGCCCTGAATCGCGCTGGAGCGCTTTTCGCACGGCAATGCGCAGTAGCGCTTTTTGCATGGAGTGCTCGCTAGCGCTTTTTGTGTGGCAGCGTGCGGTATCGCTTTTCGCACTCAAGAGCGTGGCTAAAATAGGTTTGCATTTGATATAATTCAGTTCAATAGGGTCCTAGGGACCTTAAAATACCAAAATCGTGAACTTTTGGCCATTTTAGTCGAAACTGGGGCAGTTTTTAAGAAATTCTAATCATTTTGCAATTTCAGGTACGGCAGTGCACTGAATTGCGCTGGAGCGCTTTCCCATCTGCAGCGCGCGGGAGCGATGTTCGCGCTCCATTGCTCGGTAGCGCTTTTCGCGCAGTAGCGCTTTTCGCGCAGGAGCGCTTTTCGCGCAACACCACACAGCTAAAATAGGTTCACATTTGATATAATTATGTCCCACTTGGGTCCTAGGGACCTTAAAATACCAAAATCGTGAAATTTTGGCCATTTTAGCCAAAACTCTGCAATTTTTAAGAAATTATACGCATTTTGCAATTTTAGGCGTTGCAGTGCGCTAAATCACGCTGGAGCGCTTTTTCGCGAGGCATTGCGTTGCAGCGCTTTTCGCGCTGCACAACGCGGTAGTGGTTTTACGCAGCAGCGCGCGGCTAAAATAAGTTCACATTTGATATAATTCTATCCCACTAGGGTCGTAGGGACCTTAAGATTCCAAAACTATGAAATTTTGGCTATTTCAGTCAAAATTGGGCAGTTTTTAAGAAATTCTATGCATTTTGCTATTTCAAGCGTTGCAGCGCGTTGAATCGCGTTGGAGCGCTTTTCGCACGGTAGCGCGTGGGAGCACTTTTCGCGCTACAGTGCGCGGTAGCACTTTTCACGCGGCAGCGTGCTTCTAAAATAGGTTCACATTTGATGTAATTCTGTCCCACTTGAGTCCGAGGGACCTTAAAATACCAAAATCGTGAAGTTTTGGCCATTTCAACACCAAAACTAAGTAGTTTTAAGAAACTCTTGGCATTTTGCAATTTTAGGGGCTGCAGCGCACTGAATTGCGCTGGAGCATTTTTTCGTGCGGGAGCACGCAGTAGCGTTTTTTCGAACTGCAAGCGTGCGATAGCGCTCTTCTCGCTGCAGCGCGCGATTGCGCATTTCGCGCGGGAGCGCGCGATGGCGCTTTTTGCACGCCAGCTCGCGGCTAAAATAAGTTCACATTTTATATAATTCAAGCCCACTAGGGTCCAAGGGACCTCAAAATACAAAAACCATGAAGTTTTGGCCATTTCAGTCAAAACTGGGTAGTTTTTAAGAAATTCTAGGCATTTTGCAATTTCAGGCGCTGCAGCTCGCTGAATCGCGCTAGAGCGCTTTTCGCACGGCAGTGCGCGGGAGAGCTTTTCGCACTGCAGTGCGCGGTGGCACTTTTTGCGCGGCAGTGTGCTTCTAAAATAAGTTCGCATTTGATATAATTCAGTCTCACTATGGTCCGAGGGACCTTAAAATACCAAAACAGTGAAGTTTTGGCTATTTCAGCCAAAATTAAGTAGTTTTAAAGAAATTCTTGGCATTTTGCAGTTTCAGGCGCTGCAGCGCGCTGAATCGCGCTGGAGGATTTTTCGCGCGGGAGTGCGCAATAACGTTTTTCGCGCTACCGCGCGCGGTATGGCTTTTCGCATGGTAACTCGCGGCTAAAACAAGTTTACATCTGATATAATTCAGGCCCATTAGGGTCCAAGGGACCTTAAAATACAAAAACTGTGAAGTTTTGGCCATTTCAGTCAAAATTGGGCGGTTTTAAGAAATTCTAGGCATTTTGCAATTTCAGGCGCTGCAAGCGCGCTGAATCGCGTTGGAGCACTTTTCCCGCAGCAACGCACAGTAGCGCTTTTTGTGTTGTAGTGCTCGCTAGTGCTTTTCACGCGGTAGCGCGGTATCGCTTTTCGCGCTCCAGCGCGTGGCTAAAATAGGTTCACATTTGATATAATTCAGCCCACTATGGTCTTAGGGATCTTAAAATTCTAAAACCGTGAAGTTTTGGCCATTTCAGTCAAACCTGGGCAATTTTTAAAAAATTCTAGGCAATTTGCAATTTCAGGCGCTGCAGCGCGCTGAATCACACTGGAGCACTCTTCGCGCGGTAGCGCTTTTCACGCGGCAGCGGGTGGGAGCGCTTTTCACGCTGCAGTGCATAGTAGCGCTTTTCGCGCAGTACCACATGGCTAAAATAGGTTCACATTTGATATAATTATGTCCTTTTATGGTCCTAGAGACCTTAAAATACTAAAACCGTAAAATTTTGGCCATTTTGCAATTTCAGGCGCAGCAGCGCGCTGGAGCGCTTTTCACGCGGCATTGCGCGGTAGCGCTTTTCGCGCTGTACAATACGGTAGCACTTTTACGCAGCATTGCGCGGCTAAAATAAGTTCACATTGATATAATTCTGTCCCAGTAGGGTCCTAGGGACCTTAAGATTCCAAAACTGTGAAATTTTGGCCATTTCAGCTAAAATTGGGCAGTGTTTTAAGAAATTTAATGCATTTTGCAATTTTAAGTGCTGCAGCGCACTGAATCGTGCTGGAACGCTTTTCGCACGGTAGTGCGCAGAAGCGCTTTTCGCGCTACAGTGCGCGGTAGCACTTTTTTGCGCGGCAGCGCACTTCTAAAATAGGTTGGCATTTGATATAATTCAGTCCCACTAAGGTTTGAGGGAACTTAAAATCCCAAAACCGTGAAGTTTTGGCCATTTCAGCCAAAACTAAGTAGTTTTTAAGAAATTCTTGGCATTTTGTAATTTTAGGCACTGCAGCGCGCTGAATCGCGCTAGAGCATTTTTGCGCGGCAGCGCACAGTAGCGTTTTTTGCGCTGCAAACGCGCGATATGGCTTTTTGCGCGGCAGCTCGTGGCTAAAACAAGTTCATATTTGATATAATTCAAGCCCACTATGGTCCAAGGGACCTTAAAATACAACAATTGTGAAGTTTTGGCCATTTTAGTCAAAACCGGGCAGTTTTTAAGAGATTCTAGGCATTTTGCAATTTCAGGCGCTGCAGCGCGCTGAATCGCGCTGGAGAGCTTTTCGCGCAGCAATGCGCAATATCACTTTTCACGTTGCAGTGCTCGCTAGCGCTTTACGTGCGGCAGCGTGCGGTATCGCTTTTCGCGCTCCAGCATGCAGCTAAAATAGGTTCACATTTGATATAATTCAGTCCAATTGGGTCCTAGGGATCTTAAAATATCAAAACCGTGAAGTTTTAGTCATTTCATCAGCCAAAACTAAGCAATTTTTAAGAAATTATTAGCATTTTGCAATTTCAGGCACTGCAGCGCGCTGAATCGCGCTGGAGCGCTTTTCGCGCAGCAGCACGCAGGAGCACTTTTCGTGCTGCAGCGCGCGATAGCGCTTTTCGCACTGCAGCTCATTGCTAAAACAAGTTCATATTTGATATAATTCAGTCCCACTAGGGTCCAAGGGACCTTAAAATACAAAAAACCGTGAAAGTTTGGCCGTTTCATCCAAAACTGTGCAATTTTTAGAAAATTCTAGGCATTTTGTATTTTCAGGCGCTGCAGCGCGCTGAATCGCGCTGGAGCTCTTTTCGAGCGGCTGCCTGCGGGAGTGCTTTTCACGCTGCAGCGCGTAATAGCGCTTTCTGCGCAGCAACGCGCGGCCAAAATAGGTTCACATTTGATATAATTCAGTTCCACTAGGGTCCTAGGAACTTTAAAATATCAAAACTGTTAAATTTTAGCTATATTAGTCAAAACTGGGCAGTTTTAAAAAAATTCTAGGCATTTTGCAATTTCAGGCGCTGCAGCGCGCTTAATCGCACTGAAGCGCTTTTTGAGCAACATCACGCGGGAGCGCTTTTCGAGCGGCAGCCCGCGGGAGCTCTTTTCACGCGGCAGCGCGCGGTAACGCGCAGCAAAAATAAGTTCACATTTGATATAATTCAGTCCCACTATGGTCCAAGGGACCTTAAAATCCAAAAGCGTGAAGTTTTGGCTATTTCTTACTAAACTGCATAGTTTTTAAGGAATTCTAGGTATTTTTCAATATCAGTCATTAAAGCGTGCTGCAAAGCGCTGGAGCGCGCTGTAGTGCTTTTCGTGCTGCAGTGCGCTGGAGCGCTTTTCACGTGGTAGCACTTTTTCGCACAGTAGAGCGCAGCTAATATAGGTTCACATTTGATATAATTGAGTCCCACTAGGGTCCTAGGAACCTTAAAATACCAAAACTGTGAAGTTTTAGCCATTTCAGCCAAAACTAAGTAGTTTTTAAGAAATTCTTGGCATTTTGCAATTTCAAGTGCTGCAGCGCGCTGAATCGCGTTGGAGCGCCATTCGCGCGGGAGCGCTTTTCGCGCAGTAGTGCTTTTTGCGCGGCAACGAGAGGTAGAGCTTTTCGTGCCGCAGCGCGCGGTAGCGCTTTTTGCACTGCAGTGCACGGCTAAAATAATTTCACACCTTTAATATAATTCAGTCCCGCTATGGTCCAAGGGACCTTAAAATATAAAAACTATGAAATTTTGGCCATTTTCGCCAAAACTAAGCAGTTTTTAGAAAATTCTATGCATTTTGCAATTTCAGGCGCTGCAACGCGCTGAATCGCGCCGGAGAGCTTTTAGCGCGGGAGCGCTTTTAGTGCGGGAGTGCTTTTTGTGCTGCAGCGCACTGCTAAAATAGGTACACATTTGATATAATTCAGTCCCACTAGGGTTTAAGGGACGTTAAAATAGCAAACTGTGAAATTTTGGCCATTCAAGCCAAAACTGGGCATTTTTTAAGAAATTCTAGGTATTTTGCAATTTCAAGCACTACATCGCGCTGAATCGCGCTGGACCGCTTTTTGCGCGGTAGCACGCATGAGCACTTTTCGCGCTGCAGTGCACGGTAGCAGTTTTCGCACGGTAGTGCGCTTCTAAAATAGGTTCACATTTGATATAATTCAGTCCCATTAGTGTCCGAGGGATTTTAAAATACTAAAACTGTTAAGTTTTGGCCATTTCAGCCAAAACTAAGTAGTTTTTAAAGAAATTCTTGGCATTTTACAATTTCAAGCACTGTAGTGCGCTGAATCGGGCTGGAGCATTTTTGGCGGCGAGAGCGCGTAGTAGCATTTTTCGTGCTGCAGCGCGCGGTATGGCTTTTCGCGCGGCAGCGTGCGATAGCACTCTTTGCTCGGCAGCGCGCGATAGCGCTTTTTTGTGCGACAGCTCACGGCTAAAACAAGTTCACATCTGATATAATTCAGGCCCACTAGGGTCCAAGGGACCTTAAAATACAAAAAACCGTGAAGTTTTGGCCATTTCAGTCAAAACTTGGCTGTTTTTAAGAGATTCTAGGCTTTTTGCAATTTCAGGCGCTGAATCGCGCTGGAGAGCTTTTCGCGCGGCAACGCGCAGTAGCCCTTTTCGCGTTGCAATGCTCGCTAGCACTTTACTCGCGGCAGTGCGCGGTATCGCTTTTCGCGCTCTAGCGTGCTGCTAAAATAGGTTCACATTTCATACAAATCAGTCCCACTGGATTCCTAGGGACCTTAAAATACCAAAACCGTGAAGTTTTCGCCATTTCAACCAAAACTAAGCCTTTTTTAAGAAATTGTTGGCATTTTGCAATTTCAGGCGCCGCAGCGCGCTAAATCGTGCTGGAGCGCTTTTCACGCGGGAGCACTTTTCGTGCTGCAACGCGCGATAGCACTTTTCGCGCGGCAGCTCGTGGCTAAAATGGATTCACATTTGATATAATTCAGTCCCACTAGGGTCCAAGTGACCATAAAATACAAAAATTGTGAAATTTTGGCTATTCCAGCCAAAATTGTGCAGTTTTTAGGAAATTCTAGGCATTTTGCCATTTCAGGCGCTGCAGCGCGCTGAATCGCGCTGGAACGCTTTTCATGCAGCAGCACGCGGGAGTGCTTTTCACGCTGCAGCGCATAGTAGCGCTTTTCACGCAGCAGTGCGCCACTAAAATAGGTTCACATTTCATATAATTCAGTCCCACTAGGGTCCTAGTGACCTTAAAATATCAAAACCGTAAAATTTTGGCTGTTTAAGCCAAAACTAGGCAGGTTTTAAGAAATTCTAGGCATTTTGAAATTTTAGGGGGTGCAAGCGCGCTGAATTGCGCTGGAGCGCTTTCTGAGCAACAGCACGCGTGAGCGCTTTTCGAGCGACAGCCCGCGGGAGCGCTTTTCACGCGGTAGCACACGGTAGCGCTTTTCGCGCAATAATCCGCAGCTAAAATAAGTTCACATTTGATATAATTCAGTCCCACTATGGTGCAACAGACCTTAAAATACCAAAATCGTGAAGTTTTGGCCATTTCTGCCAAAACTGCATAGTTTTTAAAGAATTCTGGGCATTTTTCAATTTCACTCGTTTACAGCGTGCTGCAAAGCGCTGGAGCGCTTTTCACGCTGCAGCGCACTAGAGTGTTGTTCGTGCGGTAGGACTTTTCGCGTGGTAGAGCTTTTTTGCACGGTAGCGCGCAGCTAAAATAGGTTCACATTTCATATAATTCAGTTCCACTAGAGTCCTAGTGACCTTAAAATACCAAAACCGTGAAGTTTTGGCCATTTCAGTCAAACTGGGAAGTTTTTAAAAAATTCTATACATTTTGCAATTTCAGGCGCTACAGCGTGCTGCAGAGCGCTGGAGCGCAGCAACAATAGATTCACATTTGAAATAATTCAGTCCCGCTAGGTCCTAGGGACCTTAAAATACCAAAACCGTGAAATTTTAGCTATTTCACCCAAAACTGGGCTATTTTTAAGAAATTCTAAGCATTTTGCAATTTCAGGCACTGCAACACGCTGAATCGCATTGGAGTGCTTTTCGCGCTACAGTGTGACAGACTGTAAATACACGTCAATGCTTGCTCGCAAGTGTACGTGGTCTGAAGTAATAAGTGGAAAGTATGACTTTCCGGGAATTTATCGAACCACAGAGAATTGGTTGATTTAGCACTAAAGTATATCTATTCTCACTAATGTTTAAGCTATAGTATGTATTGGTTAGTTGGTCTAAAATTACCATGAATATTCACTAAGCAAACAACAAGATTTAAAGAAAGAGGAGAGTTGGGCCCATCCCACATGCAATGATATAATACTGGTGTAGATTTGTTTCTCAAGCTTTATTATTAAGTTTAATTGAAATCAGGTGCATATTGTTGTCCTTTAGTCTAGCTCAAAGGCTTATAAGTTCAAATCTCATGCACAAAATGAACTCACATTTGGTTCTACTTTAGTACAAAGATTATTGTAAGATTCTGGAGATTTAAAGTTAATTCATTTTCTCCTTATTTAAGGAGAGTTTAAATTTTCTTAAATCTTAGGATCTCAGAAGAATTGATTTTCCACTACGAGCATCACTTCGCATCTCACATAGCTGAGATGAGAGAATCACATGTTGGGCTCAATGACTATGTCACTTAGTTCATAAGCACTCAGCACTTCATTACTCAATCTCAATTATGTGGAGCTAAGGAGCTCATTTAGTGGGTCTTAGCGTCACATGCATCAACTCTTAGATTGAGCTTAGGTTGAGGTGCATTGAGCTCAAGAACCTTCTCACATGGTTCTAAGCTTCCATGCACTCAAAATCTAGCATCCAACCTAAGGTGAGCTAAGGAGCACAAGACAATTAAATCTTAGATTTTTTTAGTTCTTTTTTCATAAACTCATCAAGACTAATTGAGATGAAAATTTCTTAGTAAGGTATTAAAATCACAAATACATTATGCTTGAGGGAAAACACTTATACATCAATATTACATCATGCATCATGGGACTTCATCCCAGCCCTCCCCAAAGGGAGTTAGCTACTCATTACACAAGTAAATAAGGAAGATACATACATAAATAAAGACCCTTTCATGATCACTAAAAAGAAAATACAAGATTGAGTTTAGAAGATACTAGGAACACTCTGTAGAAGTTCTTCGGAATTCTTCTTCTCCTTCTAATTATCCTTTCCTTAGGTTGCTAGTGCTGCCTTCTTCCTCTTCTCCCTTTGCAAAAGCTTGCCTTGCCACCCTTGGGGAGTTCTCTCTTCCTTTGGCTCTCCTCCTTACTTAGGGAATTTTTGCTAAAATTGTGAACCCTCCTCTAGTCAAGAGGAGGGGTATTTATAGGAGAGGGGGGGCTGAATTCCTCCCTTCAATTACAACCAGATTTTCCATAAATGATTTTGATTTTATCATTGCAATATTTTTCCATTAATGGTGAGGTGACAAAAATCTCATTTCTATACCCAAAACATCACCACAAAGCTTCCCTTTTTAACATAAAAATGGCTGCTGCAGGAAAAGGTGGCTAGAGACAAAATTCAGGATAGAGGTCATGTCTCCAGCCGCATTAAATGCAGTGTCTGGGCAAAAATTCGGCAGGCCACTACAGTGCGCTGTGGCGTGCTCTCCGGAATTCTTCTTCTCCTTCTAATTATCCTCTCCTTAGGTTGCTAGTGCTGCCTTCTTCCTCCTCTCCCTTTGCAAAAGCTTGCCTTTCCACCCTTGGAAAGTTCTCTCTTCCTTTGGGCTCTCCTCCTTACTTAGGGAATTTTGCTAAAATTGTGAACCCTCCTCTAGTCAAGAGGAGGGGGTATTTATAGGAGGGGGGGCTGAATTCCTCCCTTCAATTGCAACCAGATTTTCCATAAATAATTTTGATTTCATCATTGCAATGTTTTTCCATTAATGGTGAGGTGACAAAATCTCATTTCTTTACCCAAAACATCACCTCAAAGGTTCACTTTATAACAAAAAAATGGCTGCTGCAGGAAAAGGTGGCTGAGACAAAATTCAGGATAGAGGTCATGCCTCCAGCCGCATTAAATGCAGTGTCTGGGCAAAAATTCGGCGGGCCGCGGCATCGCAATGCGGCGTGCTTTAGCTTACCCAGGTCTCTACAAGGGATTATAATGCCAAAACTATAAATCTAATAGGGTTGCTTGAGAATGAGATAACATTTATCCTAACTATCACTCAAACATTATCAATATACTCTGCCCTAAAGGTTACACAAAAGTCCTCAAAAGTGACTTCCCGATGCTTCCTGTTACGCTTCTTCTCGAGCCTCGCCATGGTCTCAAACCACCAATCTCTGGGCGTAATCCAACATCAGGTCTGTCACAATATCTACATAAAGTAACTCAGGACACTCTATGTGTATCAGAATGGACTCCACTCGGCTCAACCATTCTTGTGCGTATATGGGAAAGTTGAGCCCTCGATATACAGCTTACTATAGAAGCTTCTCCAGGACTAGGATCCCTTTTACCGAAACTCCTTCAATCTGCCAGTTGCTTTCCTGCCTCCACTTGAAGCTACAACTCCAAACTATCTTGAAAGCATGAATATAATAGCCTATATCGGACTCTCCAGAATTCATTTGACTCTAAGGATAGAATTTTATTACATTTGTGTTAGACTCCAGATGATTAAATAATTAGGATGGGAGTATTCTCCTCTTACATTTTGCATAGAGTTACTGACACTACTATGTTATTAATGTTTGTATTTTAGAAGAACGGTCCATTAGGTAGAAAGGAATCATAGATCCCATTCTGACACCTTATGGTGTTCTCTGATACCAACTGTGAGGCCCCGTACTAACAACAAGGAAGTACGGTGCTCCAATTGTGGCAAATCCCCAACTTAAGTAAAGTTAGGTAAACCCAACCTGCTTTAAGCCAAGGACTTATCACCAAATTCTATAACATTCATCAATATATATATATATATATATATATATATCAAAGTGGCAGAAGAAATAGGCGAGTAGTAACATCCACAAGCATATATAGTAGAAAAAGAGAAAAATAATATAGTAACTCATCGAGCTGCAGAAATGAAACACATCCAAAATTAATTATTACAAAACTGAATTTTAATGAGAATGAAAATGTCTCTCAATCTCACTGAAATAAAATGCAAGATCTATCTAAATAGCAGCAGCACGATCCTCCTCCTGAACATGTTCCTCTTTTGTGACACTGCCCACGAACACGTATGAATCTAACATTTGTCGATATCACAAATGTCAGGGCCCCAGCCAACAAAACAAAAATGTTACAGTTAGACAATTGTCTAAGTATATTTTAGGCTATTTTAATGATGAATATTTTAAAGATATCACATTTAAATTTGCTAAACATGCAAGCAGTAATAGGTGCAACAAGCTATGGAGAAATGGTAACTATAAACTATCCATTTATAGCGAGCAACTAGTATGAAGAACATACAATATAAATAAACAAGGTGAGGCTAAAAGCTAAAAAGGAATAGCAACTATAATACAATTCTGAACCTAACATGCTTATGATCATATTAACACATGCTGGGTATATGAAAGAAATATGAGTACTAAAAATATGCAATTCTAGCATCCTAACCATGCCAATATATATAAGTAAACTATGTGAGTATACATACAACATGCTAATTAAGAAAAGGAAAAGAAAAGACCACTGAGACATGTGGCAAAAGCAAAGCAATCTATGTAAAGCCACTGAGACATGTGGCAAAGCGAGCAAGTACTAAAAATAAGGCCACTGAAGCATGTGGCCAAAGCAAAACAGAAAATAATACTGAACAATCTAACTAAAGTAGCAATAAGCCTAAGACATAGTACTGCCATACCAGCCAATAGGCATACAGGGCCTCCAATATCAATCAATCAATCCCTAGCCTAGCCATCCAAATATGCTAGGTCTGAGTCCAGTCTATACAATACTACTACTGAAGAGGTAGACTAGGCTAGGACATATTCTACCAACTGCAAATAAGGCAAAACTGAATGATATGCAATTCAAATACTAACTTAGGATGTATCATCCATATCCTAAGTTCTCCTATTATGCTCAAGGAATAAGCTCAATATCTAAGGTATGCAAAGCAATCTAGTCAAGGTAAGCAAGAGACTCAATCTAGACTTATGTGATATCTGTTGTTATCTATTTATCCAATCTAACTAATCTGAGAAGTACAAGTTTAGGATCTCCAACATCCAGCTATCGAGTAGAATCTCAGATTTACGTCCTTATAGTTAACATTAGAGCTTAACAAGTTCTAATCCAAAATTATGTGACGACTATATGGTTTAAATAGATAAATCAACAACCTTATTTATTAATATTTTACTTTCTTACCTAGATATTGATTAATTAATTCAAGATTTAAGGATTTAGGACTTAACCTCCACTTTGGTGTCCCAATCCTGAATCCAACATAAAAGTACTATTAAAGATCTAGGGTTCTCAATTACTACCCAAATTAAATGTAAGGAATCCTATAAGCTAAAAGATCCAGGAATTATGAACTTATAGAAAGGTTATTCTACTAATTATAAGATAAAATAATCAATTAAGTACTTGAGAATTTAAGATCTATATTCAATCTTTTAAGATAATTTCATTATCTCATAGATTGAATCACCCTATACCCACATGGAAGGCTGGTTAAATAATCAATCATTTAAAGAATTCCAAAGGAGATAATTCAATTCAAGTAGAAGATCTAAAGTCTAAGGTCTAAGATCTAAGATCTGATTTTTGATCATTTTAGACTTTAAACTAGGTTTTCAACTTAGACTCTACTAATTGCATTTCTTTTGGCATTTAAGTATAAAATCTAACTAAATGGAACTTACTGAGGTAATATTTAACCATTGCAATTGTTAGATTTAAGTACTAAGGCCAAATGACTCTTTTAGGATCACTTAAGATCTAAGTATCTTAATTAGGGTTTAAGTGAAGATTTCTTGAATTAATGTCCAAGTCATTAGTATTATTAGCTGAGGAGTTCAGAGAACATTTCTAGTCTATCTTAGGGTTAATTTACTGAATTTCCCAAGGTTTAAGTGTATTTAAGCACATCTTGGCCAAAATGACCAAAATACCCCTCATAAGACTAAAATTGGGATTTTATGGTTTAGTTATCTAAATTATATCTAATCTATTTAATGGGTTTCATATTGATTAATGAAGTGGGAAATACCCTTATCTTAGGTTTTCACAACCTAATTAAGCTAATTAAGATTAATCACAATTTTTAGGCTAATTAGAGTGATTAGAGAATTTATGGCACTCTAGGGCAATCAAACCTTACACTTAGGTTCTAATAGACTTAAGATGGCACTAGGAATTTCCCTACCCAAAATTAGAGACTAATTTAAGGTTTAATTTACTAATCCTTAATTAAGGTGATTAAGGAGTGATTAAGGAAATTAAATATCCAAAAGTGATCTTAAGCATCTAACATCATTATTTATGGTTCAATGAGCAATCAAAGCCCTTAATTACTTAATTTGGTTATTAATTGAATTTATTATGATTTAATTAAAAATAGAAAAAGTTTGATCAATTATATTAAATCCAACCATTGGATCTATGATTTTATTCTATATTTAGGTTCCTTGTATTTTTTTGATTCAAATGGTATATTGGATCATACCATTTGGATCTGTATAGCTAAAGTTATTTAAATAATTTATTCTATATGTTTATTTAAAATAAAACTTTAGGATTTAATTAATTAATTACATAACCATTAAAATTGCATTCCTATAATTAATTAAATAGATGCGGCCCAAAATCAAAAGGGTCGGCCCGGCCCAAAAGGGTCGTCTTCTTCCTCTCGACAGGTCTGACCCAGGTAAACTTCCGCGCTAAAATTCTCGGCGCTCAGACGACGGTGGCAGCTCAGCTTGATCCCTACACATTCCTAGGGTCGAGATGCACCGATCGGACTAAGAACCCCCATCTGGAATGCACTGGATCGCCAGATGACTACTCGGCGCAAAAGGTCTCACCTGAAGCTTTTAGGGTTTACTGTGAGGAGTAAATTCTCCTCACAGAGATGACCACTTGGCCAAAGCTCGAACCCTACACCATCCTGGTGTTGAGGCAGATCGAAGCCCTCTGGTCATGAGCTTCGGGGTGACCTGGATCGTTGGATCCCTACTCGAGCTCGGCTGTGAGCTTGTGGCATGGACTAGACGATCGATCGGTCGGGGTAGGCTAGCCCAGATCCTAGGAGCAATCACATTGGGTTTCCTAAGTGGCTAAGGCAATCTAGATGACATCCAGAGGCTTATTTAGATGATAGAATGGAAACTGAACTTTCTGAGTTCAGTGGAACAAGGTTGTACCTCGATTAGACGAATTGCGGTGGCCGAGAGGGAATGGCTAGCTCAGGAACTTTCCCAGCAGTCTCAGCGGCTATGCAGGGGGTATGAAAGGCAGACCTTACCCTCTATCAGCTATGCTCAGCAGGTCCAGGTGCCGGGATTGCTGAGAGCACCAGGGACTTTAATTGGGAGGATTAGTGGGTCTCAGTGAGCAAAGGAGGTCACTGAGGTGAGCCGAGGGTACTTATATGCGTTAGGGGCTGCGGTAGGGCTTTTTGCGCGGCAGCGTGCGGTAGCGCAATTCGTGCTGCAGAGCGCAGTAGCACTTTTTGCGCAGCAGCGCGCGACTAAAAAAGGTTCACATTCATATAATTTTGCCCACAAGGGTCCTAGGGACCTTAAAATTCTAGGCATTTTGCAATTTCAGGTGCTCCAGCGAGCTGAATCGCGCTGCTGCGCTTTTCACGCGGTAACGCGCAGTAGCACTTTTCGCGCTGCAGTGCTCGTGAGCACTTTTTGCGCTGCAAGCACGCGGTATCGCTTTTTGTGCTCCAGTGCGCGTCTAAAAAAGGTTCAAATTTGTTATAAATCTGTCCTACTAGAGACCTAGGGACCTTAAAATACCAAAACCGTAAAATTTTGGCCATTTTAGTCAAAACTTGGCAGTTTTTAAGAAATTCTAGGCATGTTGCAATTTCAGGCGCTGCAACGCACTGAATCGTGCTGGAGCGCTTTTCCCGCGGCAGCACGCTGCTAAAATAGGTTCACATTTGATATAACTCTGTCCCTCTATGATCCCAGGGACCTTAAAATTCCAAAACCGTGAAATTCTGTCCATTTCAGCCAAAACTGGACAGTTTTTAAGAAATTATAGGCATTTTGCAATTCAAGCGTTACTGCGCACTGAATTGCGCTGGAGCGCTTTTCGCACGGCAGTGCGCGGTAGCATTTTTTTGCATGCCAGCACGCGGCTAAAATAAGTTCACATTTGATATAATTCAGTCCCACTAAAATCCAAGGAACCTTAAAATACCAAAACTGTGAAATTTTGGCCATTCAAGCCAAAACTAGGCAGTTTTTAAGAAATTTTAGGCATTTTGCAATTTCAGGCGCTGGAGCGCTTTTCGAGCAAGCAGCGCCCGGTAGCCCATTTCGCGCTCCAATGCGCGGCTAAAATAGGTTCACATTTGATATAAATCATACCCGCTTGGGACCTGGGATCTTAAATGACCAAAACTGTGAAGTTTTGGCCATTTCAATAAAAATTGGACAGTTTTTAAGAAATTCTAGGCATTTTACAATTTGAGGTAATGCAGTGCGCTGGAGCGTTTTCGCACGGTAGGGCTCAGTAGTGTTTTTTCGCGCGACAGCGCGCGGGAGCACTTTTCGCGCTATAGCGCTTTTCGCGCGACAGCGCGCGGCAACAATAGGTTCACATTTGATATAATTCAGTCCCACTAGGGTTCTACGAACCTTAAAATAACAAAACCATTAAGTTTAGCCATTCCAGCCAAAACTCGGCAGTTTTTAAGAAATTCTAGTCATTTTGTAATTTTAGAGGCGCTGCAGCGCGCTGAATCGCGCGGTAGCGCTTTTCGCACAGCAGCGCGCGACTAAAATAGGTTCACATTTGATATAATTTTATCCCACTAGGGTCCTAGGCACCTTAAAATACCAAAATCGTGAAGTTTTAGTCATTTCAACCAAACTGGGTAGTTTTAAGAAATTATAGGCATTTTGCAATTTCAGGCGCAGTAGCGCACTGAATCTGGCTAGAGCGCTTTTCGGCTGCAGTGCTCGGTAGTGCGTTTCGCGCGACAACGCACGGTATTGCTTTTCGCGCTATAGCACGCGGCTAAAATTGGTTCACATTTGATATAATTCACTCCCACTGGGATCCTACGGACCTTAAATACCAAAACCATTAAGTTATAACCATTTCAGCCAAAACTCGGCAGTTTTTATGAAATTCTAGTCATTTTGCAATTTCAGGTGCTGTAGCGTGCTGAATCGCGCGGTAGCTCTTTTCGCGCGGCAGCGCGCAACTAAAATAGGTTCACATTTGATATAATTCTGTCCCACTAGGGTCCTAGGCATCTTAAAATACCACAACCCTGAAGTTTTAGCCATTTCATCAGCCAAAACTAGGCAGTGTGTAAGAAATTATAGGCATTTTGTAATTTAAGGCGATGCAGCACGCTGAATCTCGCTAGAGCACTTTTCGCGCAGCAGCGCGCGGTAGCGCTTTTCGGCTGCACCGCGTGGCTAAAATAGGTTCCCATTTGATATAATTCTATCATACTAGGGCCTTAGGGACCTTAAAATTCCAGAACTGTGAAATTTTGGCCATTTCAGCCAAAACAGGGCAGTTTTTAAGAAATTCTAGGCATTTTGCAATTTCAGGTGCTGCATCATGCTGAACCGCGCTTGAGCGCTTTTCGCGCGGCAGTGCGCAGTTGTGCTTTTCGCGCTGCAGCGCGCGGCTAAAATATGTTCACATTTGATATAATTCTGTCCCACTAGGGTCCTAGGGACCTTAAAATACAAAAACCGTGAAGTTTAGCTATTTCAGCCAAAACCAAGCAGTTTTTAAGAAATTCTTGGCATTTTGCAATTTCAGGTGCTGCAGCACGCTGAATCGAGCTGGAACACTTTTTGAGCGGCGGTGCACGGTTTGCGCTTTTCGGGCTCTAGCGCGCGGCTACAATTGGTTCACAGTTGATATAATTCTGTCCCGCTAGTGTCCTACGGACCTTAAAATACCAAAACCATTAAGTTTTAGCCATTTCGGCAAAAACTCGGCAATTTTTAATAAATTCTAGGCATTTTGCAATTTCAGGCACTGCAGCGCGATGAATCGCGGTAGAGCCCTTTTCGCGCGGTAGCACTTTTTGCACGGTAGTGCTTTTTGTGCGGTAACACTTTCGCGCGGCAGCACGCGACTAACATAGGTACACATTTGATATAATTCTGTCCCACTAGGGTCCTAGGCACCTTAAAATACCAAAACTGTGAAGTTTTAGCCATTTAAGCCAAAACTGGGCAATTTTTAAAAAATTATAGGCATTTTGCAATTTCAGGTGCTGCAACGCGCTGAATCTCGCCAGAGTGCTTTTCGTGCAGCAGTGCGCGGTACAAACTTTTCGGTTGTAGCACGCGGTAGCGCTTTTCATGCTGTAGAACTTTTTGTGCAGCAGCACGCAGCTAAAATAGGTTGTCATTTGATATAATTCTGTCCCACTAGGGTCTTGGGAACCTTAAAATTCCAAAACTGTGACATTTTGGCCATTTCAGCCAAAACTAGGCAGTTTTTAAGAAATTCTAGGTGTTTTGCAATTTCAGGCGCAGCAGCGCACTGAATCGCGCTGGCGCGCTTTTTGAGCAGCAGCGCGCAAGAGCGCTATTCGCGTTGTAGCACGCGATAGCGCTTTTTACGTGGCAATGCGCGGCTAAAATAAGTTCACATTTGATATAATTCAGTCCCATTAGGGTCCTAAGGTCCTGAAAATACAAAACCCTAAAGTTTTGGCCATTTCAGTCAAAACTTGGTAGTTTTTAAGAAATTCTAGGTATTTTGCAATTTCAGGTGCTGCAGCGCGCTGAATTGCTCTAGAGCGCTTTTCGCACGGTATCGCTTTTTGCGCTCTAGCGCGCGACTAAAATAGGTTCATATTTGATATAATTCTATCCCACTTGGGTTCTAGGGATTTTAAAATACCAAAACCATTAAATTTTGGCAATTTCAGTCAAAACTAGGCAATTTTTAAAAAATTATAGGCATTATGGAATTTCAGGGGCTGCAGCATGCTGAATTGCCCTGGAGCGCTTTTTGTGCAGCAGCACACAAGAGAGTTGTTCACGCTGCAGCGTGCGGTAGCACTTTTTGCGCGGTAAAAATAGGTTAACATTTGATATAATTCAGTCTCACTAGGGTCCTAGGGACCTTAAAATACAAACCGTGAAGTTTTGGCCATTTCGGTCAAAACTGGGCAGTTTTTAAGAAATTCTTGGCATTCTGCAACTTTAGGCGCTGCAACGCGTTGAATCACGTTGAAGCGCTTTTCGTGCGATAGCGCGCTGTATCGCTTGCTGCACAGTGGGGACTTAGAATTCATTATTGTTTCTTACTAAACTCTTCATTGAATTTTTCATTCATTCAACATAGTGGCATAAGCATAAGCATAAACAAAAATTTGACTCATTCCTTCTGTTGTGATACATGGGTATCAATAATATTGTATGGGTTACAGAATGTGTTATGCACAGACTGGAGAATTTCAGGGTGCATCTGCGTCACCATACTGACTTCCTTACTAGTGTATTTATATTAGACCATACTACTCATAAGCCTTCAGTGATAATTCTGGGATATACCGTGGTGTAGCATATTTGTGTGCATCATTTTAGTGACATATAGTGCAGCATATAGCATCTCTTTCATCATGGTGTTTATTTTACTTTCAGTTTTTGTTTGGCGATAACGTCACTTTAATTGGCCTTTACTGCTCTATTTACTTAGCATTATAGTTTTCTTTACTATGCGCTTTTCCTCAATTCTTTTACAGTTTTCCTTTACTTTTCTATTTGTTATGTATAGTTTAGTTTTGTATAGTTAGTTGCGATGTGTTAGACTTCTTATCTAACACGGGGTACTTTTGGAATCCGATAATTTGCTAGATCCTGAGCAGTTTGTGGAGACAGGTCAGAAGGACGTACTGGAGACCCAAGAGGAGCATGTGGAGCTGTAGTGGATCGAGCACCTAGTTTTACTTATTAGCTCATTTTAGCTTTATAAATAGACTCTTTATGTTTCTGCATTTTAAATCTATTTGTAATAAGCTTTGGATGTATATTACTTTTCTTTTCTGAGACAAATGGCTATTACTGCTTGTGATAAATGTATTCTCGATGATTTGCTTTTAGCTTCCGCACTTTATTATACTACTATACTTAGTATTGTGATGTGATCAGCATACTGGAAATGTTAATATATATTGATAGCGTATATCGGGTTCTTATTTACCTCCTTGAACCTTGTACACGTACAAGCCTAATATCTAAGATAAGCATTTCACTCTTATCTTAGGTATTGGATCTCGATCCTACTCTTAGGATTCGAGTTAGCAGCCTTCAGCATGGCTCAGTTCTTACTAGCCTATTCGGGGAGATGAGTTTTGCTTGTATACCCGGCCTTCCCGAGTAGCGCACCGCTCCGCCGCCAATGTTGAGGTACATTACTTTTCTCTTTTGCGCGTAGTGACGGGACGGGGTGTTACAGCGCAGTAGCACTTTTCGTGCTGCAGCGCGCGAGAGCGCTTTTCACGCGACAGCTAGCGGCTAAAATAGGTTCACATTTGGTATAATTCAGTCCCACTATGGTCCAAGGGACCTTAAATTACAAAAACTGTGAAATTTTGGCCAATTTAGCAAAACTGGGCAGTTTTTAAGAAATTCTATACATTTTGCAATTTCAGGCGCTGCAGCGCGCTGAATAGCGCTAGAGCACATTTCGAGCGACAGCGCACGGGAGCGCTTTTCGCGCGGTAGCGCGCAACTAAAATAGGTTCATATTTGATATAAATCAGTCCAACTAGGGTCCTAAGGACCTTAAAATACCAAAACCGTGAAATTTTGGCTATTTCAGCCAAATTGGCCAATTTTAAGAAATTCGAGAAATTTTGCAATTTTAGGCGCTGCAGCGCGCTGAATCGCGTTGGAGCGCTTTTCGCGTGGCAATGCACGA
Source organism: Gastrodia elata (assembly GCA_016760335.1). Lineage (NCBI taxonomy): Eukaryota > Viridiplantae > Streptophyta > Magnoliopsida > Asparagales > Orchidaceae > Gastrodia > Gastrodia elata. The sequence continues at coordinate 45,235 of JACERR010000062.1, read as the reverse complement.
TAATGCTTTTCGCACTGCAGTGCTCGGTAGCACTTTTCGCGCGGTAGCTCACGGTAGTGCTTTTCACGCTATAGTGTGCGGTAGCACTTTTCGCGCGATAGCGCGCTTTTAAAATAGGTTTACATTTGATATAATTCAGTCCCACTAGGGTCCGAGGTACCTTAAAATACTAAAATCGTGAAGTTTTGGTCATTTCAGCCAAAACTAAGTAGTTTTTAAGAAATTCTTGGCATTTTGCAGTTTTTGGCGCTGCAGCGCGCTGAATCGTGCTGGAGCATTTTTCGCGCGGGAGCGCGCAATAGCGTTTTTCGTGCTGCAGCGCACGGTATGGCTTTTCGCGCGGCAGCGCGCGATGGCACTTTTCGCGAGGCAGCGCGCGATAGCGCTTTTCCCGCGGCAGCGCGCGATAGCGCTTTTCCCGCGGCAGCGCATGATACCGCATTTCGCGTGGCAGCGCGCGATAGCGCTTTTCGCGCGCCAACTCACTGCTAAAACAAGTTCACATTTGATATAATTCAAGCCCACTAGGGTCCAACGGACCTTAAAATACAAAAAACCGTGAAGTTTTGGTCATTTTAGTCAAAACTGGGCAATTTTTAAGAAATTCTGGGCATTTTGCAATTTTAGGCGCTGTAGCTCCCTGAATTGCGCTGGAGCGCTTTTCGCACGGGAGAGCTTTTCGCACTGCAGTGCCCTGTAGCACTCTTCGCGTGACAGCGCGCTTCTAAAATAGGTTCACATTTGATATAATTCAGTACCACTGTGGTCCGGGGGACCTTAAAATACCAAAACTGTGAAGTTTTGGCTATTTCAGCCAAAACTAAGTAGTTTTTAAGAAATTCTTGGCATTCTGCAATTTCAGGCGCTGCAGCGCGCTGAATCGCGCTGGAGCATTTTTTGCGCGACATCGTGCAGTAGAGCTTTTCGGGCTGCAGCGGGCGGTATGGCTTTTCGCATGGCAGCTCGCGGCTAAAACAAGTTCACATCTCATATAATTGAGGCCCACTAGGGTCCAAGGGACCTTAAAATACAAAAATAGTTAAGTTTTGGTCATTTTAGTCAAAATTGAGCAGTTTTTAAGAAATTATAGGCATTTTGCAATTTCAGGCGCTACAGCGCCCTGAATCGCGCTGGAGAGCTTTTTGTACGGCAACGCGCAGTAGCGCTTTTTGCGTTGCAGTGCTCGCTAGCGCTTTTTGTGTGGCAGCGCACGAAATCGCTTTTCGCGCTAAAGCGCGTGGCTAAAATAGGTTCGCATTTGATATAATTTAGTTAAATAGGGTCCTAGGGTCCTTAAAATACCAAAATCGTGAACTTTTAGCCATTTTAGTCAAAACTGGGCAGTTTTTTAAGAAATTCTATGCATTTTGCAATTTCAAGCACTGCAGTGCACTGAATCGCGCTGGAGCGCTTTCCCATATGCAGCGCGTGGGAGCGCTGTTCGCGCTGCTGGGCTCGGTAGCGCTTTTCGCGCAATAGGGCTTTTCGCGCAGTAGTGCTTTTCGCGCAACACCACACAGCTAAAATAGGTTCACATTTGATATAATTATGTCCCACTGGGGTCCTAGGGACCTTAAAATACTAAAACCGTGATATTTTGGCCATTTCAGCCAAAATTGGGCAGTTTTTAAGAAAATTATAGGCATTTTGCAATTTCAGGCGCTACAGTGCCCTGAATCGCGCTGGAGCGCTTTTCGCACGGCAATGCGCAGTAGCGCTTTTTGCATGGAGTGCTCGCTAGCGCTTTTTGTGTGGCAGCGTGCGGTATCGCTTTTCGCACTCAAGAGCGTGGCTAAAATAGGTTTGCATTTGATATAATTCAGTTCAATAGGGTCCTAGGGACCTTAAAATACCAAAATCGTGAACTTTTGGCCATTTTAGTCGAAACTGGGCAGTTTTTAAGAAATTCTAATCATTTTGCAATTTCAGGTACGGCAGTGCACTGAATTGCGCTGGAGCGCTTTCCCATCTGCAGCGCGCGGGAGCGATGTTCGCGCTCCATTGCTCGGTAGCGCTTTTCGCGCAGTAGCGCTTTTCGCGCAGGAGCGCTTTTCGCGCAACACCACACAGCTAAAATAGGTTCACATTTGATATAATTATGTCCCACTTGGGTCCTAGGGACCTTAAAAATACCAAAATCGTGAAATTTTGGCCATTTTAGCCAAAACTCTGCAATTTTTAAGAAATTATACGCATTTGCAATTTTAGGCGTTGCAGTGCGCTAAATCACGCTGGAGCGCTTTTCGCGAGGCATTGCGTTGCAGCGCTTTTCGCGCTGCACAACGCGGTAGTGGTTTTACGCAGCAGCGCGCGGCTAAAATAAGTTCACATTTGATATAATTCTATCCCACTAGGGTCGTAGGGACCTTAAGATTCCAAAACTATGAAATTTTGGCTATTTCAGTCAAAATTGGGCAGTTTTTAAGAAATTCTATGCATTTTGCTATTTCACAAGCGTTGCAGCGCGTTGAATCGCGTTGGAGCGCTTTTCGCACGGTAGCGCGTGGGAGCACTTTTCGCGCTACAGTGCGCGGTAGCACTTTTCACGCGGCAGCGTGCTTCTAAAATAGGTTCACATTTGATGTAATTCTGTCCCACTTGAGTCCGAGGGACCTTAAAATACCAAAATCGTGAAGTTTTGGCCATTTCAACCAAAACTAAGTAGTTTTAAGAAACTCTTGGCATTTTGCAATTTTAGGGGCTGCAGCGCACTGAATTGCGCTGGAGCATTTTTTCGTGCGGGAGCACGCAGTAGCGTTTTTTCGAACTGCAGCGTGCGATAGCGCTCTTCTCGCTGCAGCGCGCGATTGCGCATTTCGCGCGGGAGCGCGCGATGGCGCTTTTTGCACGCCAGCTCGCGGCTAAAATAAGTTCACATTTTATATAATTCAAGCCCACTAGGGTCCAAGGGACCTCAAAATACAAAAACCATGAAGTTTTGGCCATTTCAGTCAAAACTGGGTAGTTTTTAAGAAATTCTAGGCATTTTGCAATTTCAGGCGCTGCAGCTCGCTGAATCGCGCTAGAGCGCTTTTCGCACGGCAGTGCGCGGGAGAGCTTTTCGCACTGCAGTGCGCGGTGGCACTTTTTGCGCGGCAGTGTGCTTCTAAAATAAGTTCGCATTTGATATAATTCAGTCTCACTATGGTCCGAGGGACCTTAAAATACCAAAACAGTGAAGTTTTGGCTATTTCAGCCAAAATTAAGTAGTTTTAAAGAAATTCTTGGCATTTTGCAGTTTCAGGCGCTGCAGCGCGCTGAATCGCGCTGGAGGATTTTTCGCGCGGGAGTGCGCAATAACGTTTTTCGCGCTACCGCGCGCGGTATGGCTTTTCGCATGGTAACTCGCGGCTAAAACAAGTTTACATCTGATATAATTCAGGCCCATTAGGGTCCAAGGGACCTTAAAATACAAAAACTGTGAAGTTTTGGCCATTTCAGTCAAAATTGGGCGGTTTTAAGAAATTCTAGGCATTTTGCAATTTCAGGCGCTGCAGCGCGCTGAATCGCGTTGGAGCACTTTTCCCGCAGCAACGCACAGTAGCGCTTTTTGTGTTGTAGTGCTCGCTAGTGCTTTTCACGCGGTAGCGCGGTATCGCTTTTCGCGCTCCAGCGCGTGGCTAAAATAGGTTCACATTTGATATAATTCAGCCCACTATGGTCTTAGGGATCTTAAAATTCTAAAACCGTGAAGTTTTGGCCATTTCAGTCAAACCTGGGCAATTTTTAAAAAATTCTAGGCAATTTGCAATTTCAGGCGCTGCAGCGCGCTGAATCACACTGGAGCACTCTTCGCGCGGTAGCGCTTTTCACGCGGCAGCGGGTGGGAGCGCTTTTCACGCTGCAGTGCATAGTAGCGCTTTTCGCGCAGTACCACATGGCTAAAATAGGTTCACATTTGATATAATTATGTCCTTTTATGGTCCTAGAGACCTTAAAATACTAAAACCGTAAAATTTTGGCCATTTTGCAATTTCAGGCGCAGCAGCGCGCTGGAGCGCTTTTCACGCGGCATTGCGCGGTAGCGCTTTTCGCGCTGTACAATACGGTAGCACTTTTACGCAGCATTGCGCGGCTAAAATAAGTTCACATTTGATATAATTCTGTCCCAGTAGGGTCCTAGGGACCTTAAGATTCCAAAACTGTGAAATTTTGGCCATTTCAGCTAAAATTGGGCAGTTTTAAGAAATTTAATGCATTTTGCAATTTTAAGTGCTGCAGCGCACTGAATCGTGCTGGAACGCTTTTCGCATGGTAGTGCGCAGAAGCGCTTTTCGCGCTACAGTGCGCGGTAGCACTTTTTGCGCGGCAGCGCACTTCTAAAATAGGTTGGCATTTGATATAATTCAGTCCCACTAAGGTTTGAGGGAACTTAAAATCCCAAAACCGTGAAGTTTTGGCCATTTCAGCCAAAACTAAGTAGTTTTTAAGAAATTCTTGGCATTTTGTAATTTTAGGCACTGCAGCGCGCTGAATCGCGCTAGAGCATTTTTTGCGCGGCAGCGCACAGTAGCGTTTTTTTGCGCTGCAACGCGCGATATGGCTTTTTGCGCGGCAGCTCGTGGCTTAAAACAAGTTCATATTTGATATAATTCAAGCCCACTATGGTCCAAGGGACCTTAAAATACAACAATTGTGAAGTTTTGGCCATTTTAGTCAAAACCGGGCAGTTTTTAAGAGATTCTAGGCATTTTGCAATTTCAGGCGCTTGCAGCGCGCTGAATCGCGCTGGAGAGCTTTTCGCGCAGCAATGCGCAATATCACTTTTCACGTTGCAGTGCTCGCTAGCGCTTTACGTGCTGGCAGCGTGCGGTATCGCTTTTCGCGCTCCAGCATGCAGCTAAAATAGGTTCACATTTGATATAATTCAGTCCAATTGGGTCCTAGGGATCTTAAAATATCAAAACCGTGAAGTTTTAGTCATTTCAGCCAAAACTAAGCAATTTTTAAGAAATTATTAGCATTTTGCAATTTCAGGCACTGCAGCGCGCTGAATCGCGCTGGAGCGCTTTTCGCGCAGCAGCACGCAGGAGCACTTTTCGTGCTGCAGCGCGCGATAGCGCTTTTCGCACTGCAGCTCATTGCTAAAACAAGTTCATATTTGATATAATTCAGTCCCACTAGGGTCCAAGGGACCTTAAAATACAAAAACCGTGAAAGTTTGGCCGTTTCATCCAAAACTGTGCAATTTTTAGAAAATTCTAGGCATTTTGTATTTTCAGGCGCTGCAGCGCGCTGAATCGCGCTGGAGCTCTTTTCGAGCGGCTGCCTGCGGGAGTGCTTTTCACGCTGCAGCGCGTAATAGCGCTTTCTGCGCAGCAACGCGCGGCCAAAATAGGTTCACATTTGATATAATTCAGTTCCACTAGGGTCCTAGGAACTTTAAAATATCAAAACTGTTAAATTTTAGCTATATTAGTCAAAACTGGGCAGTTTTAAAAAAATTCTAGGCATTTTGCAATTTCAGGCGCTGCAGCGCGCTTAATCGCACTGAAGCGCTTTTTGAGCAACATCACGCGGGAGCGCTTTTCGAGCGGCAGCCCGCGGGAGCTCTTTTCACGCGGCAGCGCGCGGTAACGCGCAGCAAAAATAAGTTCACATTTGATATAATTCAGTCCCACTATGGTCCAAGGGACCTTAAAATCCAAAAGCGTGAAGTTTTGGCTATTTCTTACTAAACTGCATAGTTTTTAAGGAATTCTAGGTATTTTTCAATATCAGTCATTAAAGCGTGCTGCAAAGCGCTGGAGCGCGCTGTAGTGCTTTTCGTGCTGCAGTGCGCTGGAGCGCTTTTCACGTGGTAGCACTTTTTCGCACAGTAGAGCGCAGCTAATATAGGTTCACATTTGATATAATTGAGTCCCACTAGGGTCCTAGGAACCTTAAAATACCAAAACTGTGAAGTTTTAGCCATTTTCAGCCAAAACTAAGTAGTTTTTAAGAAATTCTTGGCATTTTGCAATTTCAAGTGCTGCAGCGCGCTGAATCGCGTTGGAGCGCCATTCGCGCGGGAGCGCTTTTCGCGCAGTAGTGCTTTTTGCGCGGCAACGAGAGGTAGAGCTTTTCGTGCCGCAGCGCGCGGTAGCGCTTTTTGCACTGCAGTGCACGGCTAAAATAATTTCACCTTTAATATAATTCAGTCCCGCTATGGTCCAAGGGACCTTAAAATATAAAAACTATGAAATTTTGGCCATTTTCGCCAAAACTAAGCAGTTTTTAGAAAATTCTATGCATTTTGCAATTTCAGGCGCTGCAACGCGCTGAATCGCGCCGGAGAGCTTTTAGCGCGGGAGCGCTTTTAGTGCGGGAGTGCTTTTTGTGCTGCAGCGCACTGCTAAAATAGGTACACATTTGATATAATTCAGTCCCACTAGGGTTTAAGGGACGTTAAAATAGCAAACTGTGAAATTTTGGCCATTCAAGCCAAAACTGGGCATTTTTTAAGAAATTCTAGGTATTTTGCAATTTCAAGCACTACATCGCGCTGAATCGCGCTGGACCGCTTTTTGCGCGGTAGCACGCATGAGCACTTTTCGCGCTGCAGTGCACGGTAGCAGTTTTCGCACGGTAGTGCGCTTCTAAAATAGGTTCACATTTGATATAATTCAGTCCCATTAGTGTCCGAGGGATTTTAAAATACTAAAACTGTTAAGTTTTGGCCATTTCAGCCAAAACTAAGTAGTTTTTAAGAAATTCTTGGCATTTACAATTTCAAGCACTGTAGTGCGCTGAATCGGGCTGGAGCATTTTTGGCGCGAGAGCGCGTAGTAGCATTTTTCGTGCTGCAGCGCGCGGTATGGCTTTTCGCGCGGCAGCGTGCGATAGCACTCTTTGCTCGGCAGCGCGCGATAGCGCTTTTTTGTGCGACAGCTCACGGCTAAAACAAGTTCACATCTGATATAATTCAGGCCCACTAGGGTCCAAGGGACCTTAAAATACAAAAACCGTGAAGTTTTGGCCATTTCAGTCAAAACTTGGCTGTTTTTAAGAGATTCTAGGCTTTTTGCAATTTCAGGCGCTGAATCGCGCTGGAGAGCTTTTCGCGCGGCAACGCGCAGTAGCCCTTTTCGCGTTGCAATGCTCGCTAGCACTTTACTCGCGGCAGTGCGCGGTATCGCTTTTCGCGCTCTAGCGTGCTGCTAAAATAGGTTCACATTTCATACAAATCAGTCCCACTGGATTCCTAGGGACCTTAAAATACCAAAACCGTGAAGTTTTCGCCATTTCAACCAAAACTAAGCCTTTTTTAAGAAATTGTTGGCATTTTGCAATTTCAGGCGCCGCAGCGCGCTAAATCGTGCTGGAGCGCTTTTCACGCGGGAGCACTTTTCGTGCTGCAACGCGCGATAGCACTTTTCGCGCGGCAGCTCGTGGCTAAAATGGATTCACATTTGATATAATTCAGTCCCACTAGGGTCCAAGTGACCATAAAATACAAAAATTGTGAAATTTTGGCTATTCCAGCCAAAATTGTGCAGTTTTTAGGAAATTCTAGGCATTTTGCCATTTCAGGCGCTGCAGCGCGCTGAATCGCGCTGGAACGCTTTTCATGCAGCAGCACGCGGGAGTGCTTTTCACGCTGCAGCGCATAGTAGCGCTTTTCACGCAGCAGTGCGCCACTAAAATAGGTTCACATTTCATATAATTCAGTCCCACTAGGGTCCTAGTGACCTTAAAATATCAAAACCGTAAAATTTTGGCTGTTTAAGCCAAAACTAGGCAGGTTTTAAGAAATTCTAGGCATTTTGAAATTTTAGGGGGTGCAGCGCGCTGAATTGCGCTGGAGCGCTTTCTGAGCAACAGCACGCGTGAGCGCTTTTCGAGCGACAGCCCGCGGGAGCGCTTTTCACGCGGTAGCACACGGTAGCGCTTTTCGCGCAATAATCCGCAGCTAAAATAAGTTCACATTTGATATAATTCAGTCCCACTATGGTGCAACAGACCTTAAAATACCAAAATCGTGAAGTTTTGGCCATTTCTGCCAAAACTGCATAGTTTTTAAAGAATTCTGGGCATTTTTCAATTTCACTCGTTACAGCGTGCTGCAAAGCGCTGGAGCGCTTTTCACGCTGCAGCGCACTAGAGTGTTGTTCGTGCGGTAGGACTTTTCGCGTGGTAGAGCTTTTTTGCACGGTAGCGCGCAGCTAAAATAGGTTCACATTTCATATAATTCAGTTCCACTAGAGTCCTAGTGACCTTAAAATACCAAAACCGTGAAGTTTTGGCCATTTCAGTCAAAACTGGGAAGTTTTTAAAAAATTCTATACATTTTGCAATTTCAGGCGCTACACAGCGTGCTGCAGAGCGCTGGAGCGCAGCAACAATAGATTCACATTTGAAATAATTCAGTCCCGCTAGGTCCTAGGGACCTTAAAATACCAAAACCGTGAAATTTTAGCTATTTCACCCAAAACTGGGCTATTTTTAAGAAATTCTAAGCATTTTGCAATTTCAGGCACTGCAACACGCTGAATCGCATTGGAGTGCTTTTCGCGCTACAGTGTGACAGACTGTAAATACACGTCAATGCTTGCTCGCAAGTGTACGTGGTCTGAAGTAATAAGTGGAAAGTATGACTTTCCGGGAATTTATCGAACCACAGAGAATTGGTTGATTTAGCACTAAAGTATATCTATTCTCACTAATGTTTAAGCTATAGTATGTATTGGTTAGTTGGTCTAAAATTACCATGAATATTCACTAAGCAAACAACAAGATTTAAAGAAAGAGGAGAGTTGGGCCCATCCCACATGCAATGATATAATACTGGTGTAGATTTGTTTCTCAAGCTTTATTATTAAGTTTAATTGAAATCAGGTGCATATTGTTGTCCTTTAGTCTAGCTCAAAGGCTTATAAGTTCAAATCTCATGCACAAAATGAACTCACATTTGGTTCTACTTTAGTACAAAGATTATTGTAAGATTCTTGAGATTTAAAGTTAATTCATTTTCTCCTTATTTAAGGAGAGTTTAAATTTTCTTAAATCTTAGGATCTCAGAAGAATTGATTTTCCACTACGAGCATCACTTCGCATCTCACATAGCTGAGATGAGAGAATCACATGTTGGGCTCAATGACTATGTCACTTAGTTCATAAGCACTCAGCACTTCATTACTCAATCTCAATTATGTGGAGCTAAGGAGCTCATTTAGTGGGTCTTAGCGTCACATGCATCAACTCTTAGATTGAGCTTAGGTTGAGGTGCATTGAGCTCAAGAACCTTCTCACATGGTTCTAAGCTTCCATGCACTCAAAATCTAGCATCCAACCTAAGGTGAGCTAAGGAGCACAAGACAATTAAATCTTAGATTTTTTTAGTTCTTTTTTCATAAACTCATCAAGACTAATTGAGATGAAAATTTCTTAGTAAGGTATTAAAATCACAAATACATTATGCTTGAGGGAAAACACTTATACATCAATATTACATCATGCATCATGGGACTTCATCCCAGCCCTCCCCAAAGGGAGTTAGCTACTCATTACACAAGTAAATAAGGAAGATACATACATAAATAAAGACCCTTTCATGATCACTAAAAAGAAAATACAAGATTGAGTTTAGAAGATACTAGGAACACTCTGTAGAAGTTCTTCGGAATTCTTCTTCTCCTTCTAATTATCCTTTCCTTAGGTTGCTAGTGCTGCCTTCTTCCTCTTCTCCCTTTGCAAAAGCTTGCCTTGCCACCCTTGGGGAGTTCTCTCTTCCTTTGGCTCTCCTCCTTACTTAGGGAATTTTTGCTAAAATTGTGAACCCTCCTCTAGTCAAGAGGAGGGGTATTTATAGGAGAGGGGGGGCTGAATTCCTCCCTTCAATTACAACCAGATTTTCCATAAATGATTTTGATTTTATCATTGCAATATTTTTCCATTAATGGTGAGGTGACAAAAATCTCATTTCTATACCCAAAACATCACCACAAAGCTTCCCTTTTTAACATAAAAATGGCTGCTGCAGGAAAAGGTGGCTAGAGACAAAATTCAGGATAGAGGTCATGTCTCCAGCCGCATTAAATGCAGTGTCTGGGCAAAAATTCGGCAGGCCACTACAGTGCGCTGTGGCGTGCTCTCCGGAATTCTTCTTCTCCTTCTAATTATCCTCTCCTTAGGTTGCTAGTGCTGCCTTCTTCCTCCTCTCCCTTTGCAAAAGCTTGCCTTTCCACCCTTGGAAAGTTCTCTCTTCCTTTGGCTCTCCTCCTTACTTAGGGAATTTTGCTAAAATTGTGAACCCTCCTCTAGTCAAGAGGAGGGGTATTTATAGGAGGGGGGGCTGAATTCCTCCCTTCAATTGCAACCAGATTTTCCATAAATAATTTTGATTTCATCATTGCAATGTTTTTCCATTAATGGTGAGGTGACAAAAATCTCATTTCTTTACCCAAAACATCACCTCAAAGGTTCACTTTATAACAAAAAAATGGCTGCTGCAGGAAAAGGTGGCTGGAGACAAAATTCAGGATAGAGGTCATGCCTCCAGCCGCATTAAATGCAGTGTCTGGGCAAAAATTCGGCGGGCCGCGGCATCGCAATGCGGCGTGCTTTAGCTTACCCAGGTCTCTAACATAATAGCCAAGTCCCCCGCAGTTGACCGCCACAGCGCCACGACCGCGCGCTGTCGCGGGGAATTCCGCGAAAAACACTATTCAATTAGTTATTTTTCTAGATTTTATAGAAAGAAATATTTCCGCGGCAGACCGCTGTAGCGCGCGACCGCGCGCTGTATCGGTAAATTCCGCGAAAAACACTGTTCAATTAGTTGGGGCGGCCCGATTTATATAGCCAAGTCCTCCGAGATAAACAGCTGCAGCGCGCGACCCGCGCGCTATAGCGGTGAATTCTGCAAAAAATACTGTTCAATTAGTTGGGCGGCCTGATTTATAAAGTCAAGCACTTTCGCGGTAAACCGCTGCAAAGCGCCCGACTGTGCGCTGTAGCGGTGAATTCGGCAAAAAATACTGTTCAATTAGTTGAGCCCCCATTTAATAATCATAAATATTTCTGTGATAAACCGCTGCAGCGCGCGACTGCGCGCTGTCGCGGTGAATGTTGCAAAAAACACTATTTAATTAATTTTCATAAAGTCCATATATTTCCGCTGCAACCTGCTGCGGTGCGCGGTCGCGCGCTGCAGTGGTTTTCCTTTAGTAATTTTTAAAAACCTGCAGAAATGCCTTAGAATTTCTTTGAATTCCATTTCCCTGAAAAAGATAGAAAAAATTGATTTTAGGAGCAGCATAAAGATCTTAAATAGATGAATTTTCCCTTTTATTTTAGATATAATTTATGGATTCATCACTGTGCTCGGTAGTGCTTTTCGCGCGACAGTGCGCGATAGCCCTATTTGCGCTTTAGCGCGCGGCTACAATAGGTTCACATTTAATATAATTCAATCCGTTAGGGTTCTAGGGACCTTAAAATACCAAAACCATAAAGTTTTGGTCATTTTAGTCAAAACTGGGCAGTTCTTAAGAAATTCTAGGCATTTTACAATTTCAGGCGCTGTAGCGTGCTGAATCGCGTTGAATTGCGCTAAAGTGCTTTTTGCGCGGTAGCGCTTTTCTCATGGCAGCGCGCGGGAGCGCTTTTCGCGCTGTAACGGGCGGTAGCGCTTTTCGCATGGCAGCACGCGGGAGCGCTTTTTTGCGCTGTAACGGGCGGTAGCGCTTTTCGCATGGCAGCGCGCGAGAGCACTTTTCGCGCTGTAATGGGCGGTAGCGCTTTTCGTGCGGCAACACGTAGCTAAAATAAGTTCACATTTGATATAATTCAGCCCCATTAAGGTCATAGGGACCTTAAAATACCAAAACCATGAAATTTTGGCTATTTCAGCCAAAACATGGCAGTTTTTATGAAATTCTAGGCATTTTACAATTTCAGGCGCTGTAGCGCGCTGAATTGTAGTGGAGCGCTTTTTGAGCGGCAGCGCGCGAGAGCGCTTTTCGCGCGGTAGCACTTTTCACAAAGCAATGCATGGCTAAAATAGGTTCACATTTGATATAATTCAGTCCCTTAGAGTCCTAAGGACCTTAAAATACAAAACCGTGAAGTTTTGGCCATTTCAATAAAAACTGGGCAGTTTTTAAGAAATTCTATGCATTTTGCAATTTCAGGCGCTACAGTGCGCTGAATCGCGTTGGAGCGCTTTTCGCGCGGTAGCGCTTTTCACACGGCAGCGCAAGGGAGCACTTTTTGCACTGCATTGGCCGGTAGCATTTTTCGCATGGTAGCGTGCGGCTAAAATAAGTTCACACTTGACATAATTCAGTCCCACTAGGGTCCTAGGGACCTTAAAATACCAAAATTGTGAAATTTGGCAATTTCAGCCAAGACTGGGCTGTTTTTAAGAAATTCTATGCATTTTGCAATTTCAAGTGCTGCAGCGCGCTGAATCGCGCTAGAGCGCTGTTCGAGCGGCAGCATGTGGGAGCGCTTTTCGTGATATAGCGCGTGGTAGTGCGCGGCTAAAATAGGTTCACATTTTATGTAATTGAGTCTCGCTAGGGTACTAAGGACCTTAAAATACCAAAACCGTGAAGTTTTGTCCATTTCAATCAAAACTGAGTAGTTTTAAGAAATTTTAGGCATTTTGCAATTTCAGGCGCTGCTGCGCGCTGAATCGCGCTGGAGCTCTTTTTGCACTGCAGCGCGCGGGGCCGCTTTTTGCACTGTAGTGCACGATAGCCCATTTTGCATGGCAGTGCGCTTCTAAAATAGGTTCACATTTGATATAATTCAGTCCCACTAGGGTCCAAGGGACCTTAAAATACCAAAACCGGGAAGTTTTGGCCATTTCAGCCAAAACTGGGCAGCTTTTAAGAAATTATAGTCATTTTGCAATTTCAGGCACTGCAGCGCGCTGAATTGCGCTGGAGCGATTTTCGAGCGGTAGGGCGCGGGAGCACTATTCGCGCGGTACTGCTTTTCACGCAGCAATGCGCCGGTAAAATAGGTTAACATTTGATATAATTCAGTCCCACTAGGGTCCAAGGGACCTTAAAAACAAAAATCGTAAAATTTTGGTCATTTCAGCCAAAATTGTGCAATTTTTAGGAAATTCTAGGCATTTTGCAATTTCAGGCGCTGCAGCGCGCTGAATCGCGCTGGACCGCTTTTCACATGGCAGCGAGCGAGAGTGCTTTTTGCACTGCAGTGCGCGGTAGCCCTTTTTGCGTGGCAGTGCGCTTCAAAAATAGGTTCACATTTGATATAATTCAGTCCCACTATGGTCAGAGGGACCTTAAAATACAATACCGTGAAGTTTTGACCATTTCAGCCAAAACTAGCTGTTTTTAAGAAATTCTAGGCATTTTGCAATTTTTGGCGCTGCAACGCGCTGAATCGCGCTAAGGTGCTTTTCGCGTGGCACCCCGCGATATCGCTTTTCGCACGGCAGCGCGCAGGAGCGCTTTTCGCGCGGCAGCGCGCGCCTAAAATAAGTTTACATTTGATAAGATTCAGTCCCCCTACGGTCCTAGGGACCTTAAAATACAAAAATCGTGAAATTTTGGCGATTTCAGCCAAAACTGGGCAATTTTTAAGAAATTATAGGCATTTTGCAATTTCAGGCGCTGCAGCTCACTGAATGCGCTGGAGCGCTTTTCAAGCGGCAGCACGCGGGAGCGCTTTTTGCGTTGCAGCGCGCGGTAGCGCTTTTCACGTCGTAACGCGCGGCTAAAATATGTTCACATTTAATATAATTCAGTTCCACCAGGTCTAAGGGACCTTCAAATACTAAAACCGTGAAATTTTGGCCATTTAAGCCAAATGTGCTTTTTGCGCTCTAGTGCGCGGCTATAATAGGTTCACATTTGATATAATTCAGTCCCACCAGGGTCCTACGAACAATAAATACCAAAACCGTGAAGTTTTAACCATTTTAGCCAAAACTGGGTAGTATTTAAGAAATTCTAGTCATTTTGCAATTTCAGGCGTTACAGCGCGCTGAATCGTGCTGGAGCGCTTTTGGCGTGGTAGCGTTTTTCGCATGGCAGCGCACGAAAGTGCTTTTTTCGCGGTAACGTGCGGCTAAAATAAGTTCACATTTAATATAATTCAGTCCCACTGGGGTACAAGGGACCTTAAAATACCAAAACTGTGAAATTTTGGCCATTCAAGCCAAAGCTGGGCAGTTTTTAAAAAATTCTAGGCATTTTGCAATTTCAGACGTTGCAGCGCGCTGAATCGCGCTGGTGTGCTGTTCGAGCGACAGCGCGCGGGAGCGCTTTTCGCGCTGCAGCGTGCGGTAGCACTTTTCGCGCAACAACGCGCGGCTAAAATAGGTTCACATTTGATATAATTCAGTCCCACTAGGGTCCTAGGGACCTTAAAATACAAAACCGTGAAGTTTTGGCAATTTCAGTAAAAATTGTGCAGTTTTTAAGCAATTTTAGGCATTTTGCAATTTCAGGTGCTGCAGCGCGCTAAATCGCGCTGGAGCGCTATTTGTGGGGCAACGAACTGTAGCATTTTTCGCATGGCAGCGTGCGGCTAAAATAAGTTCACATTTGATATAATTCAGTCCTACTAGCATCCTAGGGACCTTAAAATACCAAAACCGTGAAATTTTGGCGATTACAGCCAAAACTGGGCAGTTGTTAAGAAATTCTAGGCATTTTACAATTTCAGGTGCTTGACAGACTATAAATACACGTCTGCGCTTGCACGCAAGTGTACGTGGTCTGAAGTAATAAGTGAAAAGTGTGACTTTCCCAGAATTTATCGATCCTCAGAGAATTGGTTGATTTGGCACTATGGTGTAGCTATTCTCACTAAAGTTTAAGCTATAGTATGTATTGGATGAGTGGTTTAAAATTAGTACAAATATTTATTAAGTAAAAATAGCAAGATTTAAGAAAGAGGAGAGTTGGGGCCATCCCACATGCCATGACATAATATTCATGTAGATTGGTTTCTCAAGCTTTATAATTTAATTTAATTAAAATCAAGTGCACATTGTTGTCTTTGAGTCTAGCTCAAGGTCTTACAAGTTCAAATCTCGTGCACAAAATGAACTTATAATCGGTTCTACTTTGGCACAAAGAATCTTGTAAGATTCTTTCGATTTAAATTTTAATCTTATTCTCTTGATCAAGGAGAGCTTGATTTTTTAAACCTTCGGATCTTACAAGTATTTATTTCCACTACGAGCATCACTTGCATCATACATAGTTGAGATGATGGATTCACATGTTGGGCTCAACGATTATGTGACTTAGTTTATGAGAACTCAACACTTCCTTCCTCTACTTCAATTATGTTGAACTAAGGAGCTCATTTAGTGGATCTTAGCATCACTTGCATCAACTCTTTGGTTGAGCTTAAATTGAGGTGCATTGAGCTTATGAGCTTTCTTATTCATGCACTCACAATCTAGCATCTAACCTAAGGTGAGCTAAGGAGCACAAGACAATTAATTCTTAGAGTTTGTTTTTTTTTTAGTTCTTTTCTCATAATCACATTCAAGACTAATTAGACAAAAATTTCTTAGTAAGGTATTAAAATCACAAACAAATTATGCTTGAGGTAAAACATTCATACATTAATATTACATCATGCAAATGGGATTTCACCCCCAACCCTCCCCAAGAGAGTTTAGCTACTCATTGCACAAGAAAAGAAGAAAAACACATACATTGAAAAAGACCCTTTCATGGTCAACTAAAAATAAATACAAGAGTGGAGTTTAGAAGATACTAGAAATACTCCGTAGAAGTTCTCCAGAATCCTTCTTCTCCTTCTCAATATTCCCTCCTTAAGTCTCTAGTGTTGCCTTCTTCCTCCTCTTCCAAAGCAAGAGCTTGCCTTGCCACCCTTGAGGAGTTTCACTTTTCCCTTAGCTCTCCTCCTTACTTAGTAGAATTTGGTTAAAATTGTGAACTCTTCTCTAGTCAAGAGGAGGGGTATTTATAGGAAGGGGGGGCTGCCATCCTTCTCTTCATTTCAAACCAGTTTTTCCATATAAAAATTTGAATTCATCATGACAATAACCTCCATTTATGGTGAGGTGACAATAATCTTCAATTATTTACCCAGAATATCACCTCAAAGCATCCTTTTTCAAATAAAATGGGCTGCAGCATGGAATGATGGCTGGGAACAAAATGCAGGATAAAGGTCTTGTCCCCAGCCGCAATAAATGCATGTCTGAAAAATTTTTGCGATGGGCCGCGGCAGCGCGCTGTGGCGCGCTGCGGCATGCAAAGATCCCTTGCACATTCGCCAAGTCCCACGCTGTCGCGCGCTACCACGTTTGAGCTTTGGAAGATGTCCCACTGCATACCGCTACAGCGCGCAACCGCGCGTTATACGGGTCATTCCACAAAAAACACTGTTCAATTACTTCTCTTTTCATTTTTTTCAAGTAAAAATATTTCTGCTGCAGACCGCTGCAACGCGCGACCGCGCGCTATAGCGGGTCATTCAGCAAAAAAAACTGTTCAATTAGTTGAGTCCCCTGTTTGTATAGTTTAGAAATAATTCCGCTGCAGACCGCTCGCTGTAGCGGGTCATTCCGCGATTACTGTTCAACTAATTTAGGCAATCAATTATATACAGGTTAGAGGTTTCCGCTGTGGCGCACGGTAGCGCACAACAGCGTGCTGTAGCAAATTCCATTAATAAATTTTAAAAACTCTGTAGAAATGCCTTAGAACTCCTTTGGATTCCATTTCCTTGAAAAAGATAGAAAAAATTGATTTAGGAGCATCATAAAGATCTTAAATAAATGAATTTTCCCCTTTATTTTGATATAATTTATGGATTTATCACACCCCACACTTAAATTCTTGCTCATTCTCGAGTAAGCTCAAAATGATAATTTTTTCTATTTTGGAGGAATGAAAGTCACAATAATGTACATAAAGTAAGTATAAGTCAAAATATGTGCATGGCAAAAAATGAAATGAACAATGTAGCAACATTAATGTTTTCAATTGTAGCACTAAGGTAGTTTAATCAATAAATCTCCAAATATTTGAGTTTTCAATGCTTGAAATTAGGTGATGGGTACAATTTATTATGAACTTTAAGACTAAAGAAATGGTTAGGGATTCCTAGAGTTGTGCCATATGTGCTCCTTCTTATGAATCACAAAGATGAAAAGTTTAAAGGAGAGATATTTTTCTTCATCCTTTCTCATTTTATTCATTTAGGAGAGATATTTTTCATCATCCATGTGAAGATGGTCAAATGGTCTTCCCTATGCCATAAATGTGGTGATCCATGTGAAGGGGGGGGGGGAGGGGGGGCAGCTTTTCCAGCAATCTTTTGACTGCCTTGGGAACCTAAAAGGTCATGACTTGTTGACTGCATGTTCCCAAGGTAGGGAAAATTTTTCTGAATCTGGGCAAATCGCTGCAGACCGCTGCGGCGCGCGGTCACGGGTTTAAGCGCACAAGGAGCAGAAATTGGGTCCGCGAACCGTCGCGATGCTCTTCACGCGCGGTTTGCCCGCTGCAACGCGTTGTCGTGAAATTTCTGCTGCAGCACGCTGTCGCGCAAAATTTGTTTTTTTTTTTTATTTGTTGGGTTGCCTCCCAATAAGCGCTTCATTTTACATCCTAAGCTAGACTCACTACTGATCAATATGTAGGATCCGGCAGTTTCCTTTTCCATAAGCTAAAGCTGTCCGAGTGAGCACAACCCTCTTGGTGGCTCAAACCAAGTTCATCCTTACCCTTAACTAAAGGATCCATTTTTTCATTTTCAAAATTTGGGGGAGTCTTTTTCTTTGTTTTTCCATGTCGCATTTTTCTTTTTTTCACTCCTTCCTTGCTCTCCTTTTCAGAGGAAGGAGTAGAGTAGCCATCATAATTTTTTTCTTCTATTATCAGATCTCCTAGAATATTATCTACCCATAACCTCTCTTCTCTAACCCTTTTTCTTACTTCATCCTCCATTTCTTTCTTTTTAAAGAGAGTGGGTTTTAGATCAATCACTTATGTTTTTCCCTTAACACTGATGCTCATTATACCATGACTCACATTTATGACAGCCTTAACACTCATCAAAAAGTATCTTCCAAAAATAATCGTTGAATTTTTGTTCTATTGGTCCCATTCACACACCACAAAGTCAGTTGGAATAATGAAATTTCCTAATTCAACAGCAACATTCTTTATCATTCCTAGAGGAGTAAGGGATTCAAGATTAGCAAACTCCAAAATTATCGAGGTATATTCCATCCCTCGTACCTTTAATTGTTCATAGATGTGGCAGGGCATAACATTAACTGAAGCACCTAGATCACACAAGGGATCTATAAACACTTCATTTCTTATTACGCACGGGATGCTCAACCTCCCAGGACTTCACATTTGCGTGCGGTTAGCTTTTCATGATCATTCCCATTTCTTCTTTCCACTTCCTCTAGCCAAAATTTGCTGCTCTCTTTTTCTCATCATTAATTCCTTCAAATACATTTTCAGAATGTATCACACTCACCAATTCTCTTGGGTTTATTTCTGTTGAACTGGGTAAAGTCCCTTGCTACCGAGAGGTCAGCTGCTTGGAGATTTGCCCCAATTGTGTCTCAATATTCCTAATTGAGGCTTCTATTCCCTGAATAGAAGCCGCGTGACGTGTGATGGTGGCCTCAGTTCGGTGCATAAATTGGGTTGTTTCAGCCTTAAATGAATTGAAGGTCCCTTCTAGATTGTGTTAGTAGTTGTTGTTATTATTATTATTATAATTCATGCCTTGTTGGTTAGATGAATTCCCCTCATATTGATTAGCATTGTTGTTATTAATACTCCATTAGAAATTTGGGTGATTTTTCTACCCTAGGTTGTATGTATTGGAGTAGGGGTTGTTTGTTTGGTTGTTGTTTCTTAGGTAATTAACTTGTTCATTGTTGTTTTGTAAGAAAGAGATGTTTAAATTACAGCTCTCACTGTTGTGCCTTCCCCCGTATAGTTCACAGTGTACCTCAGAAACCACATTTACATTCATCCTTTCTATCCTTTTGTTCAAGGCATGAATTTCTTGTTGAAGTGCTGTTATTTGATTAGATTCGATTACTTTAATGGATTCCTTTTTTAGCCTTTCAGAGGGCTATTGGTATGCGTTGTTTTCCATTACTTCTAAGAGGTCATAAGCTTCCTCTTGGGTCTTCCACTAATGGAGCCTTTGGTGGCCGCATCAATGAGTGTCATCGTTAGAGCGTTCAAACCATTATAAGAGGTTTGCACTTGCATCCATAGAGGAAACCCATGATGTGAGCAATGCCTGAGGCACTCCTTAAAGTGATCCCACTCGTCAAAAAGAGTCTCACCTTCCATCTGAGTAAAGTTGGTGATCTCAATTCTCAACCGTGCAATTTTAGCCAGAGAGAAGTATTTGGCTAAGAATTTCTTAGCCAAATCGTCCCAAGTATGGATAGAATCACTCGGTAGAGAGCTAAGCCAACTCTTGGCTCTATCTCTCAGTGAGAAAGGAAATAGCCGCAATTTAATCGCGTCTTCGGAGACACCGTTAAATCTGAAGGTATCACATATTTCAAGGAAAGTTGAAATATGCGAGCAAGGATCTTCAGTGGCTAATCCTCCAAACTGATTATTTTGCACCATACTCAGTATGGAGGGTTTGATTTCAAAATTGTGGGCTTCTATGTTTGGCCTTACAATTGCATGGGGGATTCCCCTAACGATGAGTAATGCGTAATCTCTAAGTTCTCTACCCCTAGGCTCTTCTAAATTGTTAATGAAATTATCCATAACAGCTTGTTGGTTTGATAAATTTTGTTCTCTCCTAGCTTGTAAGTATGTTCTTTCTATTTTGGGATCAAAAAGATATTCAATACGAATTCTTTTACTCATACAAGTTACAATAAGGTTTATCAAGAATGAGTTTGGCAATAAAGATCACACAGATTTTTTAGAAATAATATAAACAAAAAGAAATATAAAATGTTAGCTTGATAACTACAAAAAATCTAAAATTACTAATATATGCAATCAAATGCTTAAATCGCTAGTTACTTATAGATTGTCCGTAATTCAATTCCCCGGCAACGACGCCAAAAACTTGACAGACTGTAAATACACGTCTGCGCTTGCACGCAAGTGTACGTGGTCTAAAGTAATAAGTGAAAAGTGTGACTTTCTAGGAATTTATCGATGCTCAGAGAATTTGTTGATTTGGCACTAAGGTGTATCTATTCTCACTAATGTTTAAGCTATAGTATGTATTGGATGAGTGGTCTAAAATTAGTACAAATATTCACTAAGTAAAAATAGCAAGATTTAAGAAAGAGGAGAGTTGGGGACATCCCACATGCCATGACATAATATTCATGTAGATTGGTTTCTCAAGCTTTATCATTTAATTTAATTAAAATCAAGTGCACATTGTTGTCCTTGAGTCTAGCTCAAGGTCTTACAAGTTCAATTCTCGTGCACCAAATGAACTCACATTCGATTCTACTTTGGTACAAAGATTATTGTAAGATTCTTAGGATTTAAATTTTAATCTTATTCTCCTGATCAAGGAGAGCTTGATTTTTTAAACCTTCGGATCTTACAAGCAATGATTTCCACTACGAGCATCACTCGCATCATACATATTTGAGATGATGGATTCACATGTTGGGCTCAATGATTATGTCACTTAGTTTATGAGCATTCAACACTTCCTTCCTCTACCTCAATTATGTTGAGCTAAGGAGCTCATTTAGTGGGTCTTAGCATCACTTGCATCAACTCTTTGGTTGAGCTTAGATTGTGGTGCATTGAGCTTATGAGCTTTCTCACATAGTTCCAAGCCTTCATGCACTCACAATCTAGTATCCAACCTAAGGTGAGCTAAGGAGCACAAGACAAATAGTTCTTAGAGTTTGTTTTTTTTTTAGTTCTTTTCTCATAATCACATTCAAGACTAATTAGACAAAAATTTCTTAGTAAGGCATTAAAATCACAAACAAATTATGTTTGAGGGAAAATATTCATACATTAATATTACACCATGCAAATGGGATTTCACCCCCAACCCTCTCCAAGGGAGTTTAGCTACTCATTGCATAAGAAATGAAGAAAAACACATATATGGATAAAGACCCTTTCATGGTCAACCAAAAAGAAATATTAAAGTAGAGTTTAGAAGATACTAGGAACACTCCATAGAAATTCTCCAGAATCCTTCTTCTCCTTCTCAATGTTCCCTCCTTAGGTCTCTAGTGCTGCCTTCTTCCTCCTCTTCTAAAGCAAGAGCTTGCCTTGCCACCCTTGAGGAGTTCCTCTTTTCCCTTGGCTCTCCTCCTTACTTAGTAGAATTTGGCTAAAATTGTGAACCCTCCTCTAGTCAAGAAGAGCGGTATTTATAGGAAGGGGGGGGGGAGCTGCCATCCTCCTCTTCATTTCAAACCAGCTTTGCCATATAAAAATCTGAATTCGTCATGACAATAACCTCCATTTATGGTGAGGTGATAATAATCTTCAATTGTTTACCCAGAACATCACCTCAAAGCTTCCTTTTTCAAATGAAATGGGCTGTAGCATGGAATGATGACTGGGGACAAAATGTAAGATAGAGGTCTTGTCCCCAGTCGCAATAAATGCATGTTTGGAAAATTTTTACGGTGGGCCATGGCAGCGCGCTGTGGCGCGCTGCGGCATGCAAAGATCCCTTGCATATTTGCCAAGTCCCATGCTGTCGCGCGCTACCGCGTTTGGGCTTTGGAAGATATCCCACCGCATACCGCTACAGCGCGCGACCGCGCACTGTAGCAGGTCATTCCGAAAAAAACACTGTTCAATTACTTCTCTTTTCATATTTTCAAGTAAAAATATTTCTGTCGCAAACCGCTGTAGCGCGTGACCGCGCGTTGTAGCGGGCCATTCCGCAAAAAATACTGTTCAATTAATTTAGCCTCCGTTTTTATAGTTATGAATATTTTTGCTGCAGACCGCTGCAGCGCGCGACCGCGCGTTGCAGCGGGTCATTCCGCAAAAAACACTGTTCAATTAGTTGAGTCCCCTGTTTGTATAGTTTAGAATTAATTCCGTTGCATACCGCAGTAGCGCGTGACCACGCGCTGCAGCGGGTCATTCCACGATTAATGTTCAATTAGTTTAGGTAGTCAACTATATATAGATTAGAGGTTTTCGCTGCAACCTGCTGGAGCGGATTCTTTTAATAAATTTTCAAAAATACTGCAGAAATGCCTTAGAGCTCTTTTGGATTCCATTTCCCTGAAAAAGATATAAAAAAATTGTTTAGGAGTAGCATAAACATCTTAAATAAATGAATTTTTCCCTTTATTTAGATATAATTTATGGATTCATCAGCGCTGCAGCACGGTGAATCGCACTGGAGCACTTTTCGAGCGGCAGCACGCGGGAGCGCTTTTTGAGCGGCAGCATGCGGTAGCGCTTTTCGCACGATAATACACGGTTAAAATAAGTTCACATTTAATATAATTAAATCCCACTGGGGTCCAAGAGAACTTAAAATACCAAAACCGTGAAATTTTGTCCATCCAAGCCAAAACTGGGCAGTTTTTAAAAAATTCTATGCAATTTGCAATTTCAGGCGCTGCACCGCGCTTCGAGCGGCAACGCACAGGAGCGCTTTTCGCGCTGCAGCGCGCGGTAGCACTTTTCGCGCGGCTAAAATAGGTTTTCATTTGATATAATTCAGTCCCACTAGCCTCATAAGGACCTTAAAATACAAAACCATGAAGTTTAGTATTTTCAGTCAAAATTGGGCTATTTTTAAGAAATTCTAGGCATTTTGCAATTTCAGGCGCTGTAGCGTGCTGAATCGCGCTGGAGTGCTTTTCGAGCGGCAGCATGCAGGAGCGCTTTTCACGCTGCAGCGTGCGGTAGCGCTTTTTGTGGGTTAGCTCTTTTCGCGCGGTAGCATGCGGCTACAATATGTTCACATTTGATATAATTCAGTCTCGCTAGGGTCTTAGGGATCTTAAAATACCAAAATCGTGAAGGTTTGGCCATTTCAGTCAAAATTGGGCAGTTTTTAAGAAATTCTAGGCATTTTGCAATTTCAGGCGCTACAGCGCTAAATCGCGCTGGGGGCGCTTTTGGCGCGGCAACGCGCGGGTGCGCTTTTCGCGCGACAGCGCGTGGGAGCGCTTTTTGCGCTGCAGTGCGGGGTAGCGCTTTTCGCATGGCAGCGCGCAATTAAAATAGGTTCACATTTGATATAATTCTGTTTCACTATGGTCCTAGGCACCAGAAAATCCCAAAACTGTGAAATTTTGGCCATTTCAGTCAAAACTGGGCAATTTTTAAGAAATTCAAAGCATTTTGCAATTTCATGCTCTACAACGCGCTGAATCGCGCTGGAGCGCTTTTCGCATGACAGCGCTCGGTCGCGCTTTCCGCCCGGCAGCGCGCGATAGCATTTTTCGTGCTGCAGAGTGCTGTAGCGCTTTTAACGCAGTAGCTCACTAGGGTCACATTTGATATAGTTCACATTTGAAATAGTTAAGTCCCACTAAGGTCTAAGGGACCTTAAAATACAAAAACTGTGAAGTTTTGGCAATTTCAGTAAAAACAAGGCAGTTTTTAAGAAATTCTAGGCATTTTGCAATTTCAGGCGCTGCAACGCGCTGAATCGCGCTGGAGCGCTTTTCGCGCGGCAACGAGTGGCTAAAATAGGTTCACGTTTGATATAATTCAGTCCTACTTGGGTCCGATGGACCTTAAAATACCAAAATTATGAAATTTTGGCCATTTCAGCCAAAACTAAGTAGTTTTTAAGAAATTGTTGGCATTTTGCAATTTTAGGCCGTGCAGCGCACTGAATCGTGCTGGAGCGTTATTCACGCGACAGCGCGCAGGAGCTCTTTTCGAGCTGCAGCGCGCGGTATGGCTTTTCGTGCGGTAGCAAGCGGTATGGCTGATGAATCCATAAATTATATCTAAAATAAAGGGGAAAATTCATTTATTTAAGATATTTTTTTGCTGCTCCTAAATCAAAATTTTCTATTTTTTTCAGGAAATGGAATCTAAAGGAGCTCTAGGACATTTCTGCAACTTTTTTAAAAATATAAACAAGGAATTCCGCTATAGCGCGCTGTCGCCCACCGCAGCGGGCTGCAGCGGAAACATTTAAACTATATTAAATAGGCTCCAAACTAATTAAACAGTAATTTTCGCGGAATGACCCGCTACAGTGCGCGGTTGCGCACTGCAGCGGTCTGCAGCGGAAATATTTATAAGGGGACCCAATTAATTGAACAGTGAATTTTGCGGAATGACCCGCTACAGCGCGCTGTCGTGCTCTACAGCGGTCTGCCGCCGAAATATTTCACCTTAATAAAATAAGGGGTCAACTAATTGAACAGTGAATTTTATGGAATGCCCCGCTACAGCACGCGGTCGTGTGCTGCAGCGGTCTACAGTAGAGGACTTGGCTAAATTGCTAGCGACCAGGGTATGCTAAAGCACACCACAGCATGCTACAGCACGCTCCAACGCACTGCAGTGGCCCACCGAAATTTTTCCCAAATGTATTTAATGCGGCTAGAGACATGACCTTTATCCTAAACGTTGTCTCCAGCCATCGTTTCCTAAAGCAGCCATTTTTCTAAAAAAGGAAAGCTTTGAGGTGATGTTGTGGGTGAAGAAATGAGATTATTGTCACCTCACCATAAATTAAAAATTAGTGCAATAATAAATTCAGCATTTTGTATGAATATTCTGGTTGCTTATGGAGGAGAGGAGCATGCAGCCCCCCCACCCCTCCTATAAATACCCCTCCTCTTGACTAGAGGAGGGTTCACAATTTTAGCAAAAATTCCCTAAGTAAGGAGGAGAGCCAAAGGAAGAGAGAACTCCCCAAGGGTGGCAAGGAAGGCTTTTGCAAAGGGAGAAGAGAAAGAATGCAGTACTAGCAACCTAAGGAGAGGATAATTAAAAGGAGAAGAAGAATTCCGGAGAACTTCTACGGAGCGTTCCTAGTATCTTCTAAACTCAATCTTGTATTTTCTTTTTAGTGGCCATGAAAGGGTCTTTATCTATGTATGTGACTTCATTATTTTCTTGTGTAATGAGTAGCTAAACTCTTCTTGGGGAGTGTTGGGATGAAGTCCCATGATGCATGATATAATATTGATGTATGAGTGTTTTCCCTCAAGCATAATGTATTTGTGATTTTAATGTCTTACTAAGAATTTTTCATCTAAATTAGTCTTGATGTGTTTATGAGAAAAGAACTAAAAAAATCTAAGATCTAATTGTCTTGTGCTCCTTAGCTCACCTTAGGTTGGATGCTAGATTTTGAGTGCATGGAAGCTTAGAACCATGTGAGAAGGTTCTTGAGCTCAATGCACCTCAACCTAAGCTCAATCTAAGAGTTGATGCAAGTGATGCTAAGACCCACTAAATGAGCTCCTTAGCTCCACATAATTGAGATTGAGTAATGAAGTGGTGAGTGCTCATGAACTAAGTGACATAGTCGTTGAGCCCAACATGTGATTCTCTCATCTCAGCTATGTGAGATGAGAAGTGATGCTCGTAGTGAAAAATCAATGCTTATGAGATCCTAAGATTTAAAAAAATTTAAACTCACCCTAAAAAAGGAGAAAATGAATTAACTTTAAATCTCAAGAATTTTATAAGAATCTTTGTGCTAAAATAGAACCGAATGTGAGTTCATTTTGTGCACGAGATTTGAACTTGTAAGCCTTTGAGCTAGATTAAAGGACAACAATATGCACCTGATTTTAATTAAACTAAATGATAAAGCTTGAGAAATAAATCTACACAAGTATTATATCATTGCATGTGAGATGAGCCCAACTCTCCTCTTTCTTTAAATCTTATTATTTACTTAGTGAATATTTGTGCTAATTTTAGACCAACCAACCAATACATACTATAGCTTAAACATTAGTGAGAATAGATATACTTTAGTGCCAAATCAACCAATTCTCTGTGGTTCGATAAAGTCCCAGAAAGTCACACTTTCCACTAATTACTTCAGACCACGTACACTTGCGTGCAAGCGCAGACGTGTATTTACAGTCTGTCAAGTTTTTGGTGCCATTGCCAGGGAACTGGTTTTTGATTTGAACTAAAGATAATCTATAAGTAGCTAGCGATTTAAGCATTTGATTTTATTTTATTTTTGCTTTACATTGTCTATTGTAATTATCAAGTTAACATTTTATATTTCTTTTTGTTTATTTTCATTTCCAAAATATATCTGTTTGATCTTTATTGCTAAATCATTTTTGATAAGCTTTATTGAAACTTGTATGAGTAAAAGAGTATGTACTGAATATCTATTTTATCCTGAAATAGAACGAACATACTTACAAGCTAGGCAAGAACGAAACTTATCAAACCAACAAGTTGTGATGGACACTTTCACTGAAAATTTAGAAGAGCCTAGGGGTAAAGCACTGAGAGATTATGCACTACCCACGGTTAGGGGCATTCCCCATGCGATTGTAAGGCTGAATATAGAAGCCCATAATTTTGAAATCAAACCCTCTACGCTGAGTATGGTACAAAATAATTAGTTTGGAGGATTAGCCACTGAAGATCTAAATTCATATATTTCAACCTTCCTCGAAATATGTGATACCTTCAAGTTTAATGGCATCTCTGAAGACGTAGTTAAATTGAGGCTGTTGAGCCAAGAGTTGGCTCAGCTCTTTACCAAGAGATTCTATCAGTACTTGGAATGATATGGCTAAGAAGTTCTTAGCCAAATACTTCCCTCCGGCTAAAACTGCACGATTGAGAATTGAGACCACCAACTTTACTCAGATGGAAGGTGAGACTCTCTATGATGGGTGGCAACGCTTTAAGGAGTACCTCAGACGTTGCCCGCATCATAGGTTCCCTCTCTGGATGCAAGTGCAAACCTTTTACAATGGTTTGAACTCTCCGACGAGGACACTCATTGATGCAGCCGCCGGGGGATCCATTAGTGGAAAAACCCAAGAGGAAGCCTATGACCTATTGGATGAAATGGCAAACAAAACTTACCAATGGCCTTCTGAAAGGCTTAAAAAAGAATCCATCAAGGTAAATGAGTCAAATCAAATAACAACTTTGCAACAAGAAATTCATGCCTTGAACGAAAAGATAGAAAGGATGAACTTACACGTGGTTTCTGAGGTACAATGTGAATTGTGCGGTGGGAGACATAGTAGTGAGAGCTGTAACTTGAGCAACCCTTTTGTGCAAAACAACATTGAACAAGTTAACTACTTAAGAAACAACAACCAAACAAATAACCCCTACTCCAACACATACAATCCAGGGTGGAAGAACCACCCAAATTTCTCATGGAGTAATAACAACAACAATGCAAATCAATATGGGGGAGACTCATCCAACCAACAAGGCATGAATTATAATAACAATAGCCACAACTACCAGCACAATCTAGAAGGGGCATTCAATGCATTTAAGGTCGAAACAACCCAATTCATGCGCTACACTGAGGCAACTATCATACGTCACGAGGCTTCTATCCATGGAATAGAAGCCTCCCTTAGAAATATTGAAACTCAATTGGGGCAAATCTCAAAGCAGCTGACTTCTCGGCAGCAGGGGGCCTTACCTAGTTCTACTGAAATAAACCCAAGGGAATTAGTGAGTGTGATATATTCTGAAATTGTACCAGGAGAAATGAATGATGAAACTGAGAGAGCAACAAAGTTTGAATTAGAAGTAGAGGAAGGAATAAAAGGGAATGATAATGAAAAGCTAACCGCACCCAAATATGACGATCCAAGGAGGTTATGCATTCCATGCATAATAAGAAATAAAGCATTTATAGATCCCTTGTGCGATCTAGGTGCCTTAGTTAATATTATGCCCTACCACATATATGAGCAATTAAAGGTAGGAGGGATGGAATACACCTCAATGATTCTAGAGTTTGCTAATCTTGAGTCCCTTACTCCTCTGAGAATGATAAAAAATGTTGATGTGGAACTAGGAAATTTCATTGTTCCAACTGATTTTGTGGTGTGCAAATAGGACAAATGGAATAAAAATTCAACAATTATTTTTGGAAAACCCTTTATGATGAATGTTAAGGCTGTTGTAGATGTAAGTCGCGGTATAATGAGCGTCAGTGTTAAGAGAAAAATAGAAGTGATTGATTTAAAACCCAGTCTCTTTAAAAAGAAAAAAATGGAGGAAGAAATCAGGAAAAGAGTTAGAGAAGAGAGATTGTGAGTAGATAATGTTCTAGGAGACCTGACAATAAGAGAAAAAATTCTAATGGCTATTCGACTCCTTCCTCTGAAAAGGAGAGCAAGGAAGGAGTGAAGAAGAGAAAAATGCGACGGGGACAAAGGAAGAAAAAAACTACCACAAATCATGAACTTGAAAAAAGGGATCCTTTGGTTGAGGTTGAGGATGAACAGGGTTCGAGCCACCAAGAGGGATGTGCTCACTTGAACCTCCTTAGCCTATGGAAAATGAAACCATCAGATCCATCGTATTAATCTTAAGAGAGTCTAGCTTATGATGTTAAACAAACTGCTTATTGGGAGGCAACCCAAATATATATATATTAAAAATTTGCGCTACAGCGCGCTGCAGCGGGTAATCCACGCATCAACAGCATCGCTACAGCCCGCGGAACTATTTTTTTGCCAGGGCGCACCCTAACCCGCGATAGCGCGCTGCAGTGGTTGGCAGCGGATTGCCTAGATCTTCTGCCTTGGGAATATGCAGTCAACAAGTCATGACCCTTTGGTTCCCAAGGCAGTTAAAAGTTGCTGTAAAAGCTGCCCCCCCCCCCTTTCGCATGGATCACCACATTATTGGCATGAGGAAGACCATTTGACCATCTTCTCTTGCCTTGAATGTTTGGGCTATAAATAAGGAGGGAATAGGGGGGTTATATTTGCACATTCTCTTCATCTTTTTTAATCTCTTGATCATCTTAAAACTCTCATCCCAAGCAATGTATTTTGGGAAGAAGGCAATTGCTAGGAAAGATGTTGAAGCTTCCTGATTCGGAGGATCTTTTAACAAGAAGAGGTTCTCCTCGGCGGAGGCCGAGCACCGTTACACCTCTATCACTTCCCAACGGAAGTTGATCTCGGAGCGAAGCTTCAGCGTTGCCTACCCCGTCCCTCATGAACAGGTCAATCCTATAGGATGGCAAGAGTTTGTGACCAAGATAGCTCCCACATACACGACAATCGTCCAGGAAGTGTATGCCAACGCAATTGACGCATCCGGGCAGCGGATTTTCTGTCAGGGAAAGGGTGTCACCCTAGGAATTGTTCAAATTGAGCAATTCTATGGGTTGGAGGAGGTAAGTTCTTGTTCATACTCTAATCTCTTGGACTCTCGTTTTGACCCCCGCGCTCTTGTTGAGGAAATCATCAATAATGACACCGAGTGGGAAGGGGGACTCGCCAACATTCCTCGCTCCGAATTAACGAAGATGAGTAGTGCTTGGCTAGTCTTCATTTCTAGCTATGTCATGCCCTCGAGTCACTTAACTGAAGTGACCCGTGCCCGAGCACTCCTTTTGTGCTCATTGGTTAGAGCAGGCGAAATCCGCATCTCAAACATTATCTTTGAGCAACTTTGGAAAGCTCTCAAGGGTTCATGCGCAGCATTAGCTTTTGGATCTTTGATTTCTAGGTTATGTGAAGCCCAAGGGGTTAAGATCCTCTCCTCCGACACTATTGTTCCCCCCAGCGTTGCCCTACGCCCCTCAAACCTTAACATCCGGGCAAGTGAACGTAAATTGCCCAAGAAAAGAAGGGGCCAAAGGGCGGAAGCGTCTGCACCTTCTGACTCGCATCTCACAAACCAACTCTTGATGCACCTCTACAATTAAAACACAGAGCTTAGTAAAGCTCTAGCTGCCGATATGGGGTTTTTCAAACAGGAATACGTCCAACAGCGCCAGTTCCAATCAGAATTCCATGAAGCCCTCGAGATGTTGTTTGATGATTGAAATTTGCATGGTGGACCAGACGCCTCCATGTTGCCACGGCCTTCCATCGGTGCACCCATACCGGAGATGCACTACCCTACCGAGACGGCGTATGTGTCCGAGGAAGACGATGATCAGAACGAGGAAAATTAACTAGGTTATATTTGTTATTTTTCACTTTTTCTTTTTATCTTTATTGTAGTTTGTTTTTATTTTGATATTGCAATTTATGAATTCTCATATTCCCGTATTTATTGAGTTATTCTTAAGTGACATATTTTTTCTGAATTTTTCAAAAGAAATGAAAATCACAAAAATGCAAAAATCAAATGAGATATAAGTAAGAGAATGCTTAGCAAAAAAATGATTAAATGAATTATAAGCAATCAAATGTGAGATTGAGGAATGCATGGAGGAAAATTTAAATCTCCAAAAATTTAAATAAATGCTTGAGCTAAGTGTGGGGGAAGGCATAGGATTTAAACTAAAAAAATATGGCATGGATTCTAAATGGAGTGTGCTAGGCTCCCGTTGGACTTCATGATCACAAAGATGTTAGGGATGAAGAAAATATCTCTCCCTAAGGATGAAAAGAACAAAATATTTATGGAAAAGGGGATGATAAAAAATATCTCTCCCAAGTGAATAAAATAAGAAAGGATGAAGAAAAATATCTCTCCATTAAAAACTTTTCATCTTTGTGATTTATAAGAAGAAGCACATATGGCACAACTCTAAGAATCTCTAAACCATGTCTTTAGTCTAAAAATCTAAAATGTATGGAACCCATCACCTATTATCAAGCATAAAAAATTCAAACATTTGGAGATTTAGTAACTTAACCACCTTAGTGACTTAATTGAAAATATTAAGATTGCTACGATGTTCATTTCAATTTTTCTTGTCATGTACATATTTTCACTTATACTTATTTCAATTACATCATTGTGACTTTCATCCATTCAAATACAGAAAAAATTATCATTTTGAGCTTACTCGAGGACGAGCAAAAATTTAAGTGTGGGAGTGTGATAAATCCATAAATTATATCTAAAATAAAGGGGAAAATTCATTTATTTAAGATATATTTTGCTGCTCCTAAATCAAGTTTTTCTATCTTTTTTAGGAAATGGAATCCAAAGGAGTTCTAGGGCATTTCTGCAATTTTTCTAAAAATATAAACAAAGAATTCCGCTACAGCGCGCTAAAGCGCGCGGTCGCGCGCCGCAGCGGGCTGCAGCGGAAACATTTAAACTATATTAAACAGGCTCCCAACTAATTGAACAGTGATTTTCGCGGAATGACTCGCTACAGCACCCGGTCACGCGCTGTAGCGGAAATATTTATAATGGGACACAACTAATTGAACAGTGAATTTGGCGGAATGACCCGCTACAACGTGCGGTTGCGTGCTGCACCGGCCTGTCGCGGAAATATTTTACCTTAATAAAACAAGGGGCCAACTAATTGAATAGTGAATTCTGTGGAATTCCCCGCTGCAGCGCACGGTCGCACGCTGCAGCGGTCTGTCGCAAAAACATTTCTAACTCTATAAAATGCAGAAATAGAACTAATTGAATAGTGTTTGCGGAATCGACGGCTACAGCGCGCGATTACGCGCTGCAGCGGTCTATAGCGGTAGACTTGGCTAAATTGCTAGGGACCAGAGTATGCTAAAGCACACCGCAGCATGCTCCAGTGCACTGCAGCGTGCTGCAGCGGCCCGCCAAAATTTTTCCTAGACAATGCATTTAATGCGGCTAGAGACATGACCTTTATCCTGAATGTTGTCTCTAGCCATCATTTCCTGCAGCATCCATTTTTGTTAAAAAGGGAAGCTTTGAGGTGATGTTGTGGCTAAAGAAATGAGATTATTATCACCTCACCCTAAATTAAAAGTTAGTGCAATAATAAATTTAGCATTTTCTATGAAAATTATGGTTGCTTATGGAGGAGAGGAGAATGCAACCCCCCCCCCTACTATAAATACCCCTCCTCTTGACTAGAGGAGGGTTCACAATTTTAGTAAAAATTCCCTAAGTAAGGAGGAGAGCCAAAGGAAGAGAGAACACCCTAAGGGTGGCAAGGCAAGCTTTTGCAAAGGGAGAAGAGGAAGAAGGCAGCACTAGTAACCTAAGGAGAGGATAATTAGAAGGAGAAGAAGAATTCCGAAGAACTTCTACGGAGCGTTCCTAGTATCTTCTAAACTCAATCTTGTATTTTCTTTTTAGTGACCATGAAAGGGTCTTTATCTATGTATGTGTCTTTCATATTTTCTTATGTAATGAGTTGCTAAACTCCCCTTGGGGAGAGTTGGGATGAAGTCCCATGATGCATGATGTAATATTGATGTATGAGTGTTTTCCCTCAAGCATAATGTATTTGTGAGTTTAATGTCTTACTAAGAAATTTTCATCTAAATTAGTCTTGATGTGTTTATGAGAAAAGAACAAAAAAATCTTATATATGATTGTCTTGTGCTCCTTCGCTCACCTTAGGTTGGATGCTAGATTTTGAGTGCATGGAAGCTTAAAATCATGTGAGAAGGTTCAAGAGCTCAATGCACCTCAACCTAAGCCCAACGCACCTCAACCTAAGCTCAATCTAAGAGTTGATGCAAGTGACGGTAAGACCCGCTAAATGAGCTCCTTAGCTCCACATAATTGAGATTGAGTAATGAAGTGTTGAGTGTTCATGAACTAAGTGACATAGTCATTGAGCCCAACATCTGATTCTCTCATCTCAGCTATGTGAGATGCGAAGTGATGCTCGTAGTGGAAAATCAATGCTTGTGAGATCCTAAGATTTAAGAAAATTTAAACTCTCCTTAAATAAGGAGAAAATGAATTAACTTTAAATCTCAAGAATCCTACAAGAATCTTTGTGCTAAAATAGAACCGAATGTGAGTTCATTTTGTGCACTAGATTTAAACTTGTAAGCCTTTGAGCTAGACTAAAAGACAACAATGTGCACCTGATTTCAATTAAACCAAATGATAAAATTTGAGAAACAAATCTACACAAGTATTATAACATTGCATGTGGGATGGGCCCAACTCTCCTCTTTCTTTAAATCTTATTATATTCTTAGTGAATATTCGTGCTAATTTTAGACCAACCAACTAATACATACTATAGCTTAAACATTAGTGAGAATAGATATACTTTAGTGCCAATTCAACCAATTCTCTATGGTTTGATAAATTCCCAAAAAGTCACACTTTCCACATATTACTTCAGATCACGTACACTTGCATGCAAGCGCAGATGTGTATTTACAGTCTGTTAATGGCTTTTCATGCGACAGCGCACGATATGGAATTCTGCGCGGCAGCGCACGATAGCGCTTTTCGCGTGGCAGTGCGCAGCTAAAACAAGTTCACAATTGATATAATTCAGGCCCACTAGGGTCCAATAGACCTTAAAATACAAAAACCAAGAAGTTTTGGCCATTTCAGTCCAAACTGGGTAGTTTTTAAGAAATTCTAGGCATTATGCAATTTCAGGCGCTACAGCGCGCTGAATCGTGCTGGAGCGCTTTACGCGTGGCACCGCGCAGTAGCGCCTTTCGCGCTGCAGTGCTCGAAAGCGCTTTTCGCGCGGCAGCGCGCGGTATCGCTTTTCGCACTCCGGCACGCGGCTAAAATAGGTTTACATTTGATATAATTTAGTCCCACTGGGGTCCAAGGGACCTTAAAATACAAAAACCGTGATATTTTGGCCATTCAAACCAAAATTGTGCAGTTTTTAAGAGATTCTAGGCATTTTGCAATTTTAGACGCTGCAACGTGCTGAATCGCACGAGAGCGCTTTTCAAGCGGCAGCGCGCAGGAGCGCAGGAGCGCTGCTCGCGTGGTAGCGCACGGCTAAAATAGATTCACATTTGATATAATTCAGTTCCATTAGGGTCCTAGGGACCTTAATATACAAAAATCGTGAATTTTTGGCTATTTCAGCCAAAACAGGGCAGTTTTTAAGAAATTCTAGGCATTTTGCATTTTCAGGCGCTGCGGCGTGCTAAATTGCGGTGGAGCGCATTTCGCGTGGTAGTGCTTTTCGCACGGCAGCCCGCGACTAAAATAAGTTCACATTTGATATAATTCTGTCCCGCCAGGGTCCTAGGGACCTTAAAATACCAAAACCGTGACGTTTTCGTCATTACAGCTAAAACTAAGAAGTTTTTAAGAAATTATTGGCATTTTGCAATTTTAGGCGCTGCAGCACGCTGAATCGCGTTGGAGTGCTTATTGAGCGGCACCACGTGGGAGCGCTTTTGGTGCTCCAGCATGCGATAGCGCTTTTCCCGCGATGGCGTGCTGCTAAAATAGGTTCACATTTGATATAATTCAGTCCCACTATGGTCCAAGGGACCTTAAAATACCAAAACCGTGAAATTTTTGCCATTCAAGCCAAAATTGAGAAGTTTTTAAGAAATTATAGGCATTTTGCAATTTCAGGCGCTGAAGCGCGCTGGAGCGCTGTTCGCGCGGCAGCGCTGTTAAAATTGGTTCATATTTGATATAATTCAGTCCCACTGGGGTCCTAAGGACCTTAAAATACCAAAACCATGAAATTTTGACTATTTTAGCCAACACTGGGCAGTTTTTAAAAAATTCTAGGCATTCTTCAATTTCAGGCACTGCAATGCGCGGTAGCGCTCTTCGCGCTGAAGTTCTCTTAAGCGATTTTCGCGCCACAGCACGCAGTAGCGCTTTTCGCGCTCTAGCGCGGCTACAATAGGTTCACATTTGATATAATTCAGTCCGTTAGGGTCCTAGGGACCTTAAAATACCAAAACATGAACTTTTGGTCATTTCAGCAAAACTGGGCAGTTTTTAAGAAATTGTAGGCATCTTGCAATTTCAGGCACTGCAGCGCGTTGAATCGCGCTGGAGCGCTTTTCGCGCGGTAGCGCTTTTTGCGCAGCAGCGCGCAGGAGCGCGTGGTGCGCTTTAGTGCACTGTAGCGCTTTTCGCACGGTAGCGCGCGGTTAAAATAGGTTCCCATTTGATATAATTCTATTCCACTAGGGTCCTAGGGACATTAAAATACCAAAATCGGGAAATTTTGGCCATTTCAGCAAAGACGGAATAGTTTTTAAGAAATTCTAAGTATTTTGCAATTTTAGGCGCTGCAGCGTGCTGAATCACGCTGGATCGCTTTTCGCGGGGGAGCGCTTTTCACGCTACAGTACTCGGTAGCGCTTTTCGTGCGACAGTGCGCGGTAGCATTTTTCGCGCTCTAGCGCGCGGCTACAATCGGTTCATATTTGATATAATTTAGTATGCTAGGGTCCTAAGGATCTTAAAATTTAAAAACCCTGAAGTTTTGGCCATTTCAGTCAAAACTGGGCAGTTTTTAAGAAATGCTAGGCATTTTGCAATTTCAGGCGCTGAAGCGCTTTTCGCGTAGCAGCGCGCGGCTAAAATAGGCTTACATTTGATATAATTATGTACCACTAGGGTCCTAGGCACCTTAAAATACCAAAACTGTAAATTTTTAGCTATTTCAACCGAAACTGGGCAATTTTTAAGAAATTCTGTGCATTTTGGAATTCAGGCGCTGCAGCGCTTTTCGCACGGCCGCTTGCGGTATCGCTTTCTGCGCGGCGGCGCCCGGTAGTGCTTTTCTCATGACTAAAATAGGTTCACATTTGATATAATTATGTCCCACTAAAGTCCTAGGGATCTTAAAATGCCAAAATCATGAAATTTTTTCCATTTCAGTCAAAACTGGGCAGTTTTTAAGAAATGCTAGGCATTTTGTAATTTCAGGCGCTACAGCTAGCTGGAGCGCTTTTCGCCCTGCAAAGCGTGGTAGTGGTTTTTACGCAGTAGCGTGTGGCTAAAATTGGTTTACAATTTATATAATTCTGTCCCACTAGGCTCCTAGGGACCTTAAAATTCAAAAACCGTAAAATTTTGGCCATTTCAGCCAAAACTGGGTAGTTTATAAGAAATTCTATGCATTTTGCAATTTTAAGCACTGCAGCGTGCTGAATCGCGCTGGAGCATTTTTTGGGCGGCAATGCGTGGTAGCGCTCTTTACGCAGCAGCGCGCGGCAAACATTGGTTCAGATTTGATATAATTCAGTCCGTTAGGGTCCTAGGGACCTTAAAATACCAAAACATGAAGTTTTGGCCATTTGAGTAAAACTAGGCAGTTTTTAAGAAATTCTAAGCATTTTGCAATTTCAAGCACTGCAGCGCATTGAATCGTGCTGGAGCGCTTTTCACACGGTAGCGATTTTTGTGCGGCAGCACGCGGGGGCGCGTTTCGCGCATTGGAGCGCTTTTCGAACGGCCGCGCTCCAATGCGCGATTTCAGCAAAATGGTTAAAATAGGTTCCCATTTGATATAATTTTATCCCACTAGGGTCTTAGGGACTTTAAAATACCAAAATCGGGAAATTTTGGCCATTTCAGCAAAGACGGGGCAGTTTTTAAGAAATTCTAAGTATTTTGCAATTTCAGGCGCTGCAGCGTGCTGAATCGCGCTGGATCGCTTTTCGCGGGGGAGCACTTTTCGCGCTGCAGTACTCGGTAGCGCTTTTCGTGGGGCAGTGCGCGGTAGCATTTTTCACGCTCTAGCGCGTGGCTACAATAGGTTCATATTTGATATAATTTAGTATGCTAGGGTCCTAGGGACCTTAAAATTCCAAAACCCTAATGTTTTGGCCATTTTAGTCAAAACTGGGCAGTTTTTAAGAAATGCTAGGCATTTTGCAATTTCAGGGGCTGCAGCGCGCTGAAGCGCTTTTCGCGTAGCAACGCGTGGCTAAACTAGGTTTACATTTGATATAATTATGTACTACTAGAGTCCTAGGCACCTTAAAATACCAAAACCGTTAAGGTTTAGCCATTTCAACCAAAACTGGGCAGTTTTTAAGAAATTCTAGGCATTTTGGAATTCAGGCGCTGCAGCACTTTTCGAACGGCCGCTTGCGGTATCGCTTTTCGTGCTGCGGCGCCCGGTAGCGCTTTTTGCACTACTAAAATAGGTTTACATTTGATATAATTCTGTCCCACTAGAGTCCTAGGGATCTTAAAATACCAAAATCGTGAATTTTGTTCCATTTCAGTCAAAACTGGGCAGTTTTTAAGAAATGATATGCATTTTGTAATTTCAGGCGTTGCAGCGCGCTGGAGCGCTTTTCGCGCGACAGCGCGCAGTAGCGCTTTTCACCGTGCAAAGTGTGGTAGTGCTTTTTACGCAGCAACGTGTGGCTAAAATTAGTTCACATTTTATATAATTCTGTCCCACTAGGCTCCTAGGGACCTTAAAATTCCAAAACTGTGAAATTTGGCCATTTCAGCCAAAACTGGGTAGTTTTTAAGAAATTCTATACATTTTGCAATTTCAAGCGCTGGAGTGCTTTTCGCACTGCAATGCGTGGTAGCGCTCTTTACGCAGCAGTGCGCAGCTAACATAGATTCAGATTTGATATAATTCAGTTTGTTAGGGTCCTAGGGACCTTAAAATACCAAAACATAAAGTTTTGGCCATTTCAGCAAAACTGGGCAGTTTTTAAGAAATTCTAGGCATTTTGCAATTTCAAGCACTGCAGCGCGTTGAATCGCGCTGGAGCGCTTGTCGCACGGCAGCACGTTTCGCGCTACAGCGCACTGGAGTGCTTTTCGCGCGGTAGCGCACGGTTAAAATAAGTTCCCATTTGATATAATTCTATCCCACTATGGTCCTAGGGACCTTAAAATACCAAAATCAGAAAATTATGGCCATTTCAGCAAAGATGGAGCAATTTTTAAGAAATTCTAAGCATTTTGCAATTTCAGACGCTGTAGTGTGCTGAATCGCACTGGATCGCTTTTTGCGCGGGAGCGCTTTTCGCATTACAGTTTATGGGAGCGCTTTTCGTGCGGCAGCGCGCGGTAGCATTTTTCGCGCTCTAGCACGCGGTAGCATTTTTCGCGCTCTAGCACGCGGCTACAATAGGTTCATATTTGATATAATTTAGTATGCTAGGGTCTTAGGGACCTAAAAATTCTAAAACCCTGAGGTTTTTGCCATTTCAGTCAAAACTGGGCAGTTTTTAAGAAATGCTAGGCATTTTGCAATTTCAGGCGCTGCAGCGCGCTGAAGCGCTTTTCGCGTAGCAGCGCGCGGCTAAAATAGGTTCACATTTGATATAATTCTGTCCGACTAGAGTCCTAGGGATCTTAAAATACCAAAATTGTGAAATTTTTTCCATTTCCATCAAAACTAGGCAATTTTTAAGAAATGCTAGGCATTTTGTAATTTTAGGCGCTGCAGCACGCTGGAGCGCTTTTCGCGCGGCAGCGCACGGTAGCGCTTTTCGCACTGCAAAGCGTGGTAGTGCTTTTTACGCAGCAGCGTGTGGCTAAAATTGGTTCACATTTTATATAATTCTATCCCACTATGCTCCTAGGGACCTTAAAATTCCAAAACCGTGAAATTTTGGCCATTTCAGCCAAAACTGGGTAGTTTTTAAGAAATTCGATACATTTTGCAATTTAAAGTGCTGCAGCGTGCTGAATCACGCTGGAGCGCTTTTCGCGTGGCAATGCGTGGTAGCGCTCTTTATGCAGCAGCGTACGGCTAACTTAGGTTCGCATTTGATATAATTTTGTCGCAGTAGGGTCCTAGGGACCTTAAAATTCCAAAACCGTGAAATTTTGGCCATTCCAGCCAAAACTGGACAGTTTTTAAGACATTCTAGGCATTTTGTGATTTCAGGCACTACACCGCACTGAATTGCGCTACAGCGCTTTTCGAGCGGCAGCACGTGGGAGAACGCTTTTCGCACGGCAGCGCGCGGTAATGCTTTTCACGCGGTAGTGCGCGGTATGGCTTTTCGCGCTCTAGCGCTGTGGCGGCCCTGCCCCGTCGTGGTCCTGTTAACCCTTAAGTTAACATGATTACGGTGGAGGGATCACCAAATGACAAAGTCCTCACTTAGAATTGAATTAGACACGTGTTCTAATCCAACTTAAATAAGAACTTTGCCATTCAATCCATAAGAACTATCACTAAATGACTATACATAAACTCAGAGTGCGGATGCATAAAAAGTATAACATCCATCCAATACAGTATAAATACAACAATGCAGAATAAGTAAAGTGCTGAAAGAGAAATATAAACCTGTATTATTACAACAATTAATAAGTTTAAAAGAACTGAAAGGAAACTCTCAATCTCACTGAAAGAAAGAAAACTAAAACTGCAGATCTTCAGGAACGGGCTCCTCCTCCAATGGCAAGCTCTCCACTAGATCTGCTGCTCCAACAAACTCAGAACCTACCATTATCAGTTTCATAATGGTAGGGCCCCAGCCAACAAAAGAAAAACGGGTTAGACAATATGTCTAAGTACATTTTAAGGCAAACAATTTTATTAGGTTACTTGAATATCACCATCAACCAGAAACTGAAGTAAATAGGTGCAGAAAAGCGTACATAAAGAACAGTAATAAGTTATAAACAAACAGTTTATAACTAAAGCAACTAGGAAGTAATACATACCTCCTCCAAGCAACTACAACAAAGATAGGTAAGCAAAAGACTAAACAAAACTGTAAGAAAAGTACAACCTAAACATGCTTATGATCAAACAGAATATGCTAGGTGACATACATAATTTGAACAGTATAAAATTAAAAACAATTAACATCCTAGGTGAGCATATGAAA
Organism: Gastrodia elata; assembly: GCA_016760335.1. NCBI lineage: Eukaryota > Viridiplantae > Streptophyta > Magnoliopsida > Asparagales > Orchidaceae > Gastrodia > Gastrodia elata. The sequence goes on along the minus strand of JACERR010000062.1, from coordinate 5,679 downwards.
ATAGTAAGTAAAACTAGCATCCTATATATAACATGTGTAGGGAATCTGTAAATAAAATAGTGCTACAATACAAAATATATAAGTAAAATAGTAACTGAAAATGGAAACTGCAGTGACCATCTAAGTCACTCAAACTGAAAACATACTCAGCAAATTTTAGGCTGATGAGCTAAAAAACTCTGAATTGAACATCACTGAAAACTCTTAGCCTGATAAGCTAAGACAGAACTGAATGTAAGTGTACTTGAATTAGTATATCCATATCAGAATCCTGACTCTATAGTCAGTAGGGCGAGAGTCTATCCATCCTATCACTCTGACTAGGCATGGCCAATAAACTGTCGGACATTAAACCCTCGAAAGGTTGCCGACCCCGAACGAGTTGATCGAAGAGGTATACTAATCAAGCTACACCTTATAAACCATTTGTGAAATGAAAACATAATGCTGCTTATGAATGTTCTAAAATAACATAAGATATTTATCAAATATCTTAAGTACATAATACATGTTCAAGGTATAAGGCTCAAAATCAAGGAATGCGAAGTATCAAAATCAAAGTGAGCAAGAAACTCTATCTAAAACACAGGTGATATCTATTGTTATCTACTTTATTCATTTTATCTACTCTAAGTTACATCAGTTTCAAAATCATCAATTTTTACACATTCTGTAACTTAGAATCACGAATTCTACTAGTTAAAGATAACTAGGACTGGCCAAGTTCTAATTATAACTTAATCAAAAGACGACTATTTGGTTTAAAATGAATAAATCATCGACCTAATTTTTGTATTTTAATTTACCCCAAACCTCATCTTGATTAGCAAATCAAGATGAAAAGATTTAAGAATTAGACTCCAGATGATGGGGTCTAATTACTTAATCTTAAAGGTATAATCTAAGGGTCTAAGTTTAGAATCCAAATCTCACAGATTAAGTTAAGGCAAGTCCTAATAATAAATCAATTCATTAGGATAGATCTCTATTCCTAATTCTAGGGTTTAAAGATTAAATAATCATTTAATAAACTAAGAAAATCTATAAACTAGAAAACTCAAGGTTTCACCTATTGAGTAACCCAATTTACTCAATAGATGAATTCTAACTTAAGATCTATTCTTAATTTTAGGAATTAAGGCTCTTAATTACTAAGAGTATCTCTCAAGACACACATCCTAACTAATGTTATAAAGACCTAAGGAAAGATCTAAGAATGATTTAGGAAGAAGAAAAACTCACTTAAGACTTATGAAATTTCCTTAAGGAGCAAATTTTGAGATTTTAATCAAATCTAATTTAGACTTGGATTTGACTAATTTCAGTTCTAAATCATTCTATTTACTGATTTTAGTGATTAGAAATTGAATTTAGGGCTTTTAAAGGCTAAACCCTAAATTTGGGCAAAATGACCATTTTACCCCCACTTAAGGGTTCAAAAGATCAAAATTTTGATCTAGGGCTTTAATTCTTAAATTTTCATTTGAAAAGTGATTCTTACTGTCTAATGTAAGATTAGACAGCAACTAAATTAATTTTGGGTGATTATTATGCCATATGAGATCAAATTAGTAAATTTGACTCATAAGGGCAAATTAGTAATTTGACAAAGTAAAAGGGCAAATTGTTCTTTACTGACTAAGCTTTCCATAGAATCTAAATTTGCTAAATTCTGATAAGTATTGGCCAAGTTATGGCCAATACAAATTCTAGGGTTTAAGAGGTGATTAAGGAATCCTTAATTATGGGCCAAAAACCTAACTTTGTCAATTAGTGTCCAAATTGAGTAAAATTAGTGGCTATGGTTTACAAATAGTCCACTGATCATAATGACATAAAGTAGGCTCAATTTGGATCTAATTTGACTAAGTTAAGACCTAATTAAGGTTAAGAGTGATTAGTGAGTGATTAGTAAAATTAATCACTCAAACACTAATCAATCCTTACAGCTAGGTTCTAAATGACTCTATGAGTCTTCTGAAACTTAAATCACTCAATTTGGACTATTAGATTTGCTAATATTTACTAATCAAGATTTAGAATAATTATGGGTTATTAGCAATTCTAACCGTTGGATCTTAAATATTTTTACATATTACTGTTAATTAAGTTTTTTTGATCTAAATTGATATTTGGATCATTAAATTTGTTGCTCAATTGATCAAGTTATGGTCAATTGAAGTTCTAGGTCTAATTAGGGTAATTATGGTTAGGTCCTAAATGTCATTAGTCAAATCCAAATCCAAACAGCAAAATGAACACTATCAAATTAATCCTTAGAGTTTTCTGATCACTTTAAGACCCATATTCAATATGTTTGGGTCAATGGGTACAAAGTTATGGGCTAAGTAAGTTTTGTGATATTTTTGGAATTTAATTAATACTCTAAAATATCACTTTGCTAAATACAGATCCAAATGCAAAATTATTGGCATCAATAAATTCTTCATATTTTTCTGATCAATTTGATATATTTATTTGCATAATTTGGATGTGTATTTTAGGAGTTATTAAGGTTTTAAGTTTAGTATTTAATTAATTAATTAATACTGTATATTTAAATTAAATAAATCTGTTATTATAATATATATATATATATATATATATATATAATTAATTCAGTTATAATTAACTGTTACGTAATTATATATATAAACGATTTATTTAATTTTGTAGGTACACGTGGCGGCTCCTTACTGGCGTGTCAGATGACGGCGGGTCCCACTGCCAGTCTGCTGACTCGCAGAGCCACGTGTTGCGCTACGACTGGCCGCGCGTCACGTGGTGGGTCCCACCGCGGTCGCTGAAGCGCCGCGGGCATGGGTCACGGGCCGGGCTTGGGCCGACCCGACCGGCCCGAATAGCTTCTTCGTCTTCATCCGATCGGCTCGGCAGCGGCGTCCTAGGGCATCAAAAACGGCGGTGAATTCGCCGTCACCGGAGGTCGAACCATATACCGATCGAAAGGTCTAGAAGAGACCTTTCGATTGGTACTCTAAACGTCGCCGGAGAAGACCTATATCTTCGGCAAAAACTAACCCTAGGGACCCCTATCGAAACTCGGGGGTTCTTAACGGTTTGTACTGTATAGCCGGACTAAATTCATGCCGATCAAACCCATTTAAGGTTGATCAGATCCGTTGATTTTTCAATCTAACACATGGAATAGATAATCGAAACAAGTTTGATAGCAATTGATGGACATCGAGGGTATATGGTGTACCTCAAATCGAACGGCTCGGGCTACGACAATCCTCGAACGAGAGCTTCTTCAATTGATCCAGGTCCTCGATTGCGCAGACTCATGAGGAAGAGAGATCCAAGCCTTTAATTGAGCTCTTAAACGGTGCTAGAGCGGCGACGGGGGCGTGGAGGTGCTCTGGCGTGCCGCGCGTCAGCGCTCGCGACACGCGGACGACGCGCGAGGACGATAGCCTTTGTCCGTTCGATCTTCTGATCGAACGGATCTCAGCACCCATCGGATCGAACGGCGAAGTTAGAATTAGGGCGACGGCGTTATTCCTAAGTGGACGGCGCCGTTATGTGCTTAAAAAAAATATTAATATTATAATTATTTAATTAGATTTCATTAATCAAAATTAATTAATTAAATGCATTCCAAAAAATTTTCAATAAATCACCCTTAGCTAATTGAAGGGTGAGGAACGCAACGGCGCACTCGGATTTTTGTTTCGAAGAGTATTTATTTATTTGATTATTTGGGGTATTTAATTATTATTAAAATATTCGGCGAAAATCCAACGACTTCCAAATGCCTCCAAAACTTCACCCCTAGCTAATTTGGGTGTTCTGAACGCAATGGCGAAGTCAGATTTTCAATCTGAGGTCTAGATAAAAAGTCAATTTTTCTGCAGCATGCTGAATCGTGATGGAGCGCTTTTCGCGCTGTAGAGCGCGGTAGCACTTTTCGCGCAGGAGTACACGGCTAAAATAGGTTCACATTTGATATACTTCTGTCCCACTTGGGCCTTAAGGACCTTGAAATTCCAAAATCCTGTAATTTTGGCCATTCAACCAAACTGGGCAGTTTTTAGGAAATTATAGGCATTTTGCAATTTTAAATGCTACAATGCGCTGAATCACGCTGGAGCGCTTTTCGCGCTGTAGCGCACGGCTAAAATAAGTTCACATTTGATATAATTCTGTCCCACTAGGGTCTTTGGGACCTTAAAATACCAAAACCGTGAAGTTTTAGCCATTTCAACCAATACTAAGCAGTTTTTAAGAAATTACTGGCATTTTTCAATTTCAGGCGCTGCAGCGCGCTGAATCACGCTGGAGCGCTTCTCACGCGACAGCGCACGGTAGCGCTTTTCGAGTTGCAGAGCGCGGTAGCGCTTTTTGTACAGCATCACCCGGCTAAAATAGGTTCACATTTGATATACTTCTATCCCACTAGGATCCTAGGGACCTTAAAATACCAAAACTGTGAAGTTTTGGCAATTTCAGCCAAAACTGAGCAGTTTTTAAGAAATTTTATGCATTTTGCAATTTAAGGTGCTGGAGCGCTTTTTGCGCGGGAGCATTTTTCACGCTGCAGTGCATGGTAGCACTTTCGCGTGGCAGCTCGCGGCTAAAATAGGTTCGCAATTGAGATAATTTCATCCCACTAGGGTCCGACGGACCTTAAAATACCAAAACCATGACGTTTTGGCCATTTCAGCCAAAACTAAGTAGTATTTAAGAAATTCTTGGCATTTTGCACTTTCAAGTGCTGCAGCTCGCTGAATCGCGCTAAAGGGCTATTGGTGCAGTAGCGCTTTTCGCGCGGCGGCGCGCGGTATGGCGTTTCGCGCGGCAGCTCGCGGCTAAAACAAGTTCACATTTGATATAATTCAGGCCCACTATGGTTCAAGGGACCTTAAAATACAAAATTTGTGAACTTTTGGCAGTTTCTATCAAAACTGGGCAGTTTTTAATAAATTTTATGCATTTTGCAATTTCAGGCGCTGCAGCGTGCTGAATCGCGCTGGAGCGCTTTTTGTACAGGATTGCTTTTCACGCTGCAGCACCCGGGATTGCCTTTCGCGCTTAAGCGTGCGGCTAAAATAGGTTCATAATAATTCTATCCCACTATGGTCCTAGGGACCTTAAAATCTCAAAACCGTGGAATTTTGGCCATTTCAATCAAAACTGGATAGTTTTTAAGAATTTCTAGGCATTTTGTAATTTCAAGCGCTGAAGCACTTTTCGCGCAGCAGTGCGCAGCTAAAATAGGTTTACAGTTGATATAATTCTGTACTACTAAGGTTCTAGGCACCTTAAAATACCAAAACCGTAAAGTTTTAGCCATTTTAGCCAAAGCTGAGCAGTTTTTAAGAAATTTCTAGGCATTTTGGAGTTTCAAGCACTGCAGCGCACTGAATCGCACTGGAGCGCTTTTTGCACGGATGCACGCAGTAGCGCTTTTCACGCTGCAGAGCGCAGTCGCACTTTACGCGCAGGAGCGCACTGTAGCCATTTCGCACGGCAACGCGCAGTTAAAATAAGTTCACATTTGATATAATTCTGTCCCATTAGGGTCACAGGCACCTTAAAATACCAAAACCGTGAAGTTTTAGCCATTCCATCTCCAGCCAAAACTGGGCAGTTTTAAAGAAATTCTAGGCATTTTACAATTTCAGGCACTATAGCGCGCTGAATCGCGCTATAACGCTT